>JARQOD010003052.1:0-69463 GCA_033576555.1 Oophaga sylvatica
GGGCCCCAACGTTTGCTCATACTATTTTCTGTCTGTGTCAGTATTTCTTCTTGTCTAACCGCCATTACATGTTTGGGGGCTTTCTATGTTCTTTGGGGATCTGCTCTGGGGCAGATAGCTTTCCTCTTTCTGTCTTTAGGTGTAGTTAGCTTCTCAGGCTGTGACGAGGCGTCTAGGACCAACGTAGGTACGCTCCACGGCTGCCTTTAGTTGTGGTGGTTAGTCAGGGTACTGCAATCCCATAGATTCCAACCTCTCTGGTGTATTTCCTTTTATTGCCTACTCTCCTCAGCTACCAAATCATAACAGTATCACCGGCCCAAAAACTGATATTTGTATGGTACTCACAGAAGGGAAAAATAGTGTTAAAGAAAGAAGATTGTCAGAGATTTTTTTTTTTTCCCTCTGTTTCTCTGAATGCTGAGGAGGATTTTTTTTTTCTCTCAATGGAGTTTGCACAGTTGTCTGGCCGTGTGGATCAGCTTGCCACTGAAGTTCGGAGTATTGCTACCTATCTTGCAGGGTTGCCTGTTGTGGAACCTAGGATTCCCGTGCCAGATTTGTTTTTAGGGGATCGAGCTAAATTTCTGAATTTCAAAAATAACTGTAAGTTGTTTTTTGCCTTGAAATCTAAGTCCTCAGGGAACGCAGCACAGCAGGTTCAAATTGTCATCTGTCTCCTGCGCGGCGATCCTCAGGATTGGGCTTTTTCCCTGACACCTGGGGATCCTGTTTTGAGTAATGTTGATGCATTTTTTCAGGCTCTGGGGTTATTGTACGATGAGCCTAATGTCACTGATCAAGCTGAAAAAGCCTTGTTGGCATTAAATCAGGGGCTTGAGGACGCTGAGTTATACTGTCAGAGATTCCGAAGGTGGGCAGTCCTGACCAAATGGAATGACGATGCTTTGGCAGTCCTTTTTCGGAAGGGTTGTCAGAGAATGTAAAGGATGTTATGGTGGGATTCCCTGTCCCCTCTGGTCTCAATGATTCTATGTCATTAGCGATTCAAATTGACAGACGTTTGCGTGAGCGTAGAGGTATGCGTGGAACAGTGTTGCCTTGTGAACCAGCTTCTGAACCCATGCAGTGTGATAGAGTGACTTCTGGGGCACAGCGTCATGAGTTTCGTAAACGCAATGGGTTATGTTTCTACTGTGGTGATGCCTCTCATGCTATTTCAGTCTGCCCTAAGCGGGGAAGACGTTTTGCACGTTCAGTTGTCTTGGGTAGGGTTCAGACCAGGGTGGATTGATTTAAATCACGCCGATTTAAATCATGATTTAAATCAAATGATTTTTTTCTATTTAAATCAGATCGATTTAAATCGTGATTTTAATCATGATTTAAATCACTGATTTAAATCATAAGATTTTTTTAATATAAATCACGATTAAAATCTAAAACTTTCAATCATTGTTCAATTAACTCCACACTTCTAGCTTGGTTTCACTTTCTGTAGCTTGGTTTCAGTTTCTTTTTCCATTCAGTTGACATGCCCAAACTTGTTGGATAGTCAGTCAGCAGTACTTGGCTGTAGTGACAATCAAACTTCAGAAGTGATCTGCGTGAGCCATGGCAGGTCGTAAGAGAGACCCTATTTGGGTTCATTTTGTTGAGATGCCAGCAGAGCTTGGAAAGAAAGGTGGGAGAGCAAAGTGCAACTACTGTCAAAAGGATATCCAAGGACTTGTTTGCCGTTTGAAATCACATTATGAAAACTGCAACCAGAAGGGAAATGAAGATGTTGATAGTGATACAACTAATGTCAATGAACCCCCACAGCTTCTTATGCACCAGGACCCTAGCACTAGTGGTAAGTCTGGCAATTACAACCTATTTTAACAGACGTTTTACTGGGATGGTTAAAGTCTATGAAAAGAAAAATTTCTAGCACTAGTTCTGGAGTATAGAATTTAAATTTATGTTAAGGCAATATTTCACAGAAGATTAACGTTAAGTAAAAATAAAAGAGTGTGTATACGCCTATTTTTTTTTTTTTTTATTGTAGGCTACAATTCACTTTTGAAGTCTGCCAAATTGACCATTTTTTTAAAAAAACATTTTTAAAACTTTTGTGACATAATTTTTTTCAGTTGCTCTGATATTACTAGTATTACAGCAACTTCACCGGAAACTTGAGTAGCATAACTTTTGAGACAGCCCTTATAGGACGAGGACCATTACATTGTTCAAAAAGTTTGTTTCAAAATATTTTCGTTATATTTCTTCAAATACGCAGTCAAATTATATTTTTAATTACTGTGCTTTCAGGGTCAAATATGGCTTGTGCTGCACGTGACAATCAATATCTGGGTACAACTTCAACAAAGCAGCCCAACAAAAAACTTTGCGTGCAAAGTGTAGAAAAATTCCTCTTAAAGACTACGACGAGCCAGAAAGAACATTTTGATGAATTAATTGCTAAATTCATATTTGCAACCAATTCTTCTTTCCGACTAGTTGAACACCCATTGTTTGTACAAATGATCGAAGGAATAAGACCAGGCTACAAACCACCAAGTAGATTTGATATCTCAGGAAAACATCTTCAGGCTGTATATGACAAAGAAAGAGCGGCTTGTACAAAATATTTGAAAGACAAAGTTGTTAACATGAGCTTGGATGGTTGGAGCAACATCCACAACGACCCCATAATTTGCACTTGTGTCACAACAGAAGATGGTGAAACTTACCTTACAGACACAATCGACACATCTGGAAATTCACATACTGCTGAATATTTACTTGAAATTGCTAAGAACTCAATTCACCAATGCCAAGAACAGTTTGGATGTAAAGTAAGGAGCTTTAGTTACTGATAACGCAAGCAATGTGGCAAAAATGCGAGCGGAACTGGCACATGAGGATGACACAAATGTCATTACATACGGTTGTTCTGCCCATTTGTTGCATCTTTTGGCAAAAGACCTGCATATTTCGGGTGTCAAGGAACATGTTGTAGAAATTGTTAAATATTTCCGCAATAATCATTTTGCACATGCAACCTACAAGGAAATGGGAGGACTGAAGTTGGTTCTACCACAAGATGTTAGATGGAATACCTTGGCTGAATGCTTGGAACTGTTTATTAACAACTGGTCAAAATTAGTGTCCATTTGCGAAACACATCGGGATAAAATTGATGCTAATATACGAAGCAAAGTATTAAATCTTGGTGTGAAGAGAAATGCCGAGGACCTTTTGGAAAGGTTAAAGCCAATATCTATTGCGTTGGATAAAATGCAGAAAGATACTGCAACCATAGCTGATGCCACAGAAGTTTGGAAAGATTTAGAAGGTTCGCTAGATCGCTTGAACCTCTCAAACAATGTAAAGGTTGCAATACACCACCGCAAGGACCAAGCATTAAAAGAAGAACACTATTTAGCCAATATCTTGCATCCCATCTACAGAGGGAAAAAACTATCTGAGGCGGAAATCAACTCTGCAATGGAGTGGCTCGCCAATACTAACCATGACATTGTGGCAACTGTGCTGAAATTGAAGTGTGAATCTGCACCATTTCAAAAATACATGTTTGCAGATAACGTCGTTAATGAACTAAAACCACTGGACTGGTGGAAGTCGCAATCACTTGTTCTTCCAGCGAAGATAATAAATGTAGCTACTCAGCTACTGACTGCATCGGCTTCATCGGCAGGAGTAGAGAGATTGTTTTCTTCTTCATTTGGTTTTGTGCACACAACAGTTCGAAACCGCTTAGGAACTGCTAAAGCAGGACAACTAGTTTTCCTATTAAAAGTCCTAAATAAACAGTAGGCTTAAAGGACTGATGTATTCACTGAAGATGTTTGCTTACTTCAAACGTTAGAGATAGGCTATTGTTAAAAAGTACTTACTCTCTGTAGTTCAATTCTGATTGTTTAATAGTGCAAATAAAAATTATTAGGTTTCATAATCATCAACTGTTTTAATATTTTTATTTGTGTAAAATAATTTGATTTGCAAAAAGACAAAGTTTTGCTTGTGTACAACTTGATTTAAAAATTCAATTTAAATCAAAAAAATCCTATTTAAATCAAAAAAATCCAATTTAAATCAAAAAAATCTGATTTTTTTGATTTTTTTAAACAAATCATGATTTTTATCCACCCTGGTTCAGACTAAACTTTTGTTGACTGTTACCCTGATTTGCTTCCTGTCCACATTTTCTGCTCAGGCTTTTGTTGATTCGGGAGCAGCTATTAACCTGATGGATTTTGATTTTGCTAAACGTTGTGGGTTTCCCTTGATACCCCTACGGAAGTCTATTCCCCTACTGGGATCGATTCTACCCCTTTGGCTGAGAATAAACCTTAGTTCTCTACTCAGGTGACAATGAGGGTTGAACCTGATCATCAGGAGAGTTGCAAATTTTTGGTGCTGTATAATCTGCATGACATTATCGTACTGGGTTTCCCTTGGTTACAGTCTCATAATCCTGTTTTGGATTGGAAATCTGTGTCTGTAACCAGTTGGGGCTGCCAATGTGTTAATACCAACACTCCTGTTTTTTCTGCCTCCCCCCAGGCTCAGGATGTTCCTGACTTTTTGACTGATTTTTTGATGTGTTTAGCGAAAGTAAATCTGCATCCTTGCCCCCCATAGGAACTATGACTGCGCTATTTAATTAGTGCCTGGTAGTAAATTCCCTAAAGGTCGCCTTTTTAACTTGTCTGTACCTGAACATGACGCTATGCGGTCTTATATCAAGGAGTCATTGGAGAAGGGTCATATCAGACCATCCTCTTACACCTTGGGTGCCGGTTTTTTCTTTGTGGCCAAAAAGGATGGTTCATTAAGGCCGTGTATTGATTATCGTCTCTTGAACAATATCACTGTGAAATATCAATATCCGTTACCCTTGATTTCTGACCTGTTTTCCAGGGTGAAAAGTGCTACTTGGTTTACCAAGCTTGACCTCAGGGGGGCATATAACCTTATTCGCATTAAGCACGCGGATGAATGGAAGACGGCATTTAATACCCCAGAGGGGCATTTTGAGTACCTAGTGATGCCCTTTGGGCTCACTAATGCTCCTTCTGTCTTCCAGTCCTTCATGAATGACATTTTCAGGCATTTTGTGGATACATTTCTGATTGTTTATTTGGATGATATCTTGATTTTTTCCAATGACTGGGACTCTCATGTGGACTGTGTTCCAGATTTTGAGAGAGAATGCTCTGTATGTGAAGGGATCAAAGTGTCTTTTTGGCGTACAGAGGATCTCATTTCTGGGATTCATTTTGTCCCCATCCGTTATTGAAATGGACCCGGTCAAGGTTCAGGCCATCTGTGATTGGGTCCAACCTACTTCATTAAAGGCTCTTCAAAGATTCTTGGATTTTGCCAATTTTTATCGTAAATTTATTGGTAATTTCTCTGTTATTGTTAAACCATTGACTGATTTGACCAAAAAGGGTTCTGATGTGGTGAATTGGCCTCCTGAGGCAGTCTCTGTGTTTCAGGAACTTAAGCAGAGATTCACTTCTGCTCCTGTTCTACGGCAGCCTGATATTTCTCTGCCATTTCAGGTGGAGGTTGATGCCTCTGAAATTGGGGCAGGTGCTGTTTTGTCCCAAAGAGATCCAGAGACCTCTAAAAGTAACCCTTGTGCCTTTTTCTCTCGAAAATTTTCTCCAACTGAACGTAATTATGACGTGGGTAATCGGGAGTTATTGGCCATGAAGTGGGCTTTTGAAGAGTGGAGACATTGGCTGGAGGGAGCCAAACATCAGGTGGTGGTCCTCACAGACCATAAGAATCTGGTTTATCTGGAATCAGCCAAGCGACTTAATCCTAGACAGGCCAGGTGGGCCTTGTTTTTCACACGTTTTAATTTTGTGGTTTCCTTTCTTCCTGGCACTAAGAATGTTAAGGCGGATGCCCTCTCGAGAAGTTTCCTTGCGGACTCTCCTGAGTTATCTGATCCTGCTGTTATTTTGAAAGAGGGTGTAGTTCTTTCCGCCATCTCGCCCAATTTGAGACTGGCTCTGGAAGGGTGTCAGGAGGATAAACCCGAGCGCTGCCCTATTGGGAAATTGTTTGTCCCAGACCAGTGGAAAAAGAGTGTGATGTCTGAGATTCATTGTTCCGCGTTGGCCGGTCATCCCGGAATTTTTGGTACCAGAGACTTGGTTAGTCGGTCCTTTTGGTGGCCTACTTTGTCTCGTGACGTCAGGGAATTTGTGCAGTCCTGCGGGACTTGCTCTCGCTCCAAGCCTTGCTCTCGCTCTAGTGGTTTGTTGATGCCATTGCCTGTGCCCAAGAGACCATGGACCCATATCTCTATGGATTTAATTTCTGACCTCCCTGTTTCTCAGAGAATGACCGTTATCTGGGTGATTTGTGATAGGTTTTCCAAAATGATACATCTTGTGCCATTACCTAAGTTGCCTTCCTCCTCCGAATTGGTGCCTTTGTTCCTTCAGCACGTGGTTCGGTTACACGGCATCCCTGAGAACATTGTGTCTGACAGAGGAATCCAGTTTGTTTCCAGATTTTGGAGGACTTTTTGTTCTAAACTTGGTGTTCAATTGTCTTTCTCCTCGGCTTTTCATCCTCAGACCAATGGACAAACTGAGAGAACAAACCAGACATTGGAGACTTATCTAAGATGCTTTGTGTCTGCTGATCAGGATGACTGGTCTCTTTTTTGCCTTTGGCTGAGTTTGCTCTTAATAATAGGGCTAGCTCTGCCACTTTGATGTCTCCATTTTTCTGCAATTTTGGGTTTCACCCTCGATTTTCTTCAGGACAGACGGAGGCTTCTGTCTGTCCAGGTGTTGACTCTGTTGTGGAGCGTATGCAGCAGATTTGGGACCAGGTAGTGGAGAGGTTGTCCCTCTCTCAGGAGAGGGCCCAGCGGTTTGCCAACCGGCATAGGACTGATGGTCCTCGGTTTGAAGTGGGGGACTTGGTCTGGTTGTCCTCAAGAAATATCCCTATGAGAGTTGCATCTCCTAAGTTTAAGCCTAGGTTCATTGGACCTTATAAGATCATGGAGATTCTTAATCCTGTTTCCTTTCGTTTACTTCTTCCAGGGACATTTAAGATCCATAACGTGTTCCACAAGTCCTTATTGAAGAGGTTTGTCGAGCCAGTGGTTCCTATGGCTGTGCCTCCTGACCCTGTTTTGGTTGAGGGCAATCTGGAGTATGTGGTTGAGAAAATATTGAATTCTCGTTTTTCTAGACGGAAACTCCAGTATTTGGTTAAGTGGAGAGGTTATGGTCAGGAGGACAATTCTTGGGTGTTTGCTTCGGACATCCATGCTAGGAGACTCATCCGTGCGTATCACAGAGCTCATCCTGACCGACCTGGTTGCTCAAATGAGGGTTCGGTGACCCCTCCTCAAGGGGGGGTACTGTTGTGAATGTGCTAGAAATGAATTCTGAGCAGAAGCTCCCTCTGGTGGTTACAAACAGTACTGAACTATCCAATGAAGATTGTGAAGATTAGCGATCAGGTGTTACTGACTGGTCTTATATAAGGGAGGTTCCCTCCCATCAGGGTTGCCGGTGATCAATTGTTCTGGTCTCATCTTTGATTCCTGTTCACTTTGTAGCTGTCACGGGTGTGTCGCTGCGAAGATCGTCGCGATTGCACACCCTGACTTCTCACAGCTGAGTTTCTGCTGCTGAGTGTTTTTCGGCAGTGAGAGAGTTAAATTCTCCCTCTCTCTGTGCTTGACAAGACCAGCCTCGCTCAGCTGCAATTAATCTTGCGATAATTGGATTCCTTCAAATACCTGCCTGTCTGCTAGAGAAGTGTCGGTGAAAGCATTCATGCAGACCAGCAGAGCGGATCATATTGAGAAGTCTAAAGCTAAGATTACCTGTTGTGGTTTTCTCCTCTCCTCGCTTTATTATTTATCTCCTTACCCATTGGTGTTCCCTCTGTAGTGATAGTTTTGTATGCAAGGTGTCTTTTATTTTACCCCTTGTACTGTCTCGTTCGTCTTATACTGTGTGTAGGCAGTTACTTTCCCGTTCCCTGTGGTGGTAATCAGGGTCCTTCTCAGGACTAGATTACAGTGGTCAGGGATTCACAGGAGATAGGGTTACGCTGGCGGCCTGGACCTCTGTACCATCAACAGTACCTCCAGGTAGAGGGATTAGTCAGGAGTCAGACCCCAGCTTAGGGTCAGCATAGACCCCGGTCCTCCTGTATGCAGAGACAGCGTGACAGTAGCTTGCTGTTTCGTGCCTGCATCTTCTGCTAACAGATAAGACATTTTCTTCTTTTAGTTTTTTGTGCTTGCTTTTTGCATTTTGTCCTGCACTTCTGTGGGGGTCTGCCGGGTCCCCTCCGGGGGCTTGTGCTCCTCTCAGTTTAGTTCAGCCACTGTTGTTTGTTCATTTGCCTTTTCCAGTTTTTTCAGTGGCTGCTGTTTAGTTTTATTACACCAGAGAACTAATTTAGGTGGTAGAGGTCGTGTGATCTCAGGTGTTTTTGTAATTAGTAGTGTTGGTACTTTTCAGGGTTTTTTGGGATTGCAGTAAGTGTCCTTCCTATCCTTTTCTATTTAGGAAATTTGGGCCCCAACGTTTGCTCATACTATTTTCTGTCTGTGTCTGTATTTTCCTCTTGTCTAACCGCCATTACATGTTTGGGGGCTTTCTATGTTCTTTGGGGATCTGCTCCGGGGCAGATAGTTTTCCTCTTTCTGTCTTTAGGTGTAGTTAGCTTCTCAGGCTGTGACGAGGCGTCTAGGACCAACGTAGGAACGCTCCACGGCTGCCTTTAGTTGTGGTGGTTAGTCAGGGTACTGCAATCCCATAGATTCCAACCTCTCTGGTGTATTTCCTTTTTTTGCCTACTCTCCTCAGCTACCAAATCATAACACCTCTCTCCTTGAAGTTCTTGATGATGCGATAGATTGTTGACTGAGGTGCAATCTTTCTAGCTGCGATACTCTTCCTGTTAGGCCATTTTTGTGCATTGCAATGATGACTGCACGTGTTTCTTTAGAGATAACCATGGTTAATGTCTTAACCCGCACCACAATTGTGGTTTACCAGAGCAATGGGGTACTCAGAGCCGAGCCCATGGAAGTCTATGGGGTTGTCACAGGTAGCGGTGGCTCGGTCTGTGGCCCTGGCGGTCAGGCGTATGTTGGGGGGTATATTTACAGGGGATAGGTATATATACAGTTCGTGACGCCACCTGTAGTTCTCTGATCACTAAGACCAGAGCTGCTGTAGATCTCTGAGGGGATGGTGAGGCAGCTAGATGTCGGGTCCCCTACAGGTGGGACTCTTCCCTCAGGTCGATAGTTATGGTGGGGTTGTGCAGGGATGCAATTAAATAACTCAGTCTCACACATAGAAGCTTCTTTCCATACCTTTTACTTCAAGTTGTTCAGGCAGGTCCCAGGGAGGCTGTTCGGGGTGGATGAATGCACGTAGCGGTAACAGTTGAGCAGGTTACAGGCCTCCTTCTCTTTCCAAATGATGAGTGAGTCCAAGCTTGCCTGTAGCTAAGTTAACTCTATAGTTGTCAGCTTTTCCCACTAGCTGTACTGCCCAGCCGGTTTTGTGATAGAGCCTTATAAGTGGCGAACTAAGTACTTTCTTTTGCCGCGCGCCGGACTCAGAAGTCTTGTTCTCCTGACTCGGTTACGTACTGGCACTCTAAGGGCGGCTTTCTGCAACCTAAGGTCCAGTAAGACTCTGGCTTTTCTATCACTATGCCTGGAGCTATAGTGACGCTTCGGTCCCCAGTGACCGGTGACAATGTGCAGGATAATCCGATCCTTAGGGCACTTCTGAATCCTTCCCACTATGCCCTTCGCCCTGCTTCTGCTTTCAATGTAGCACTGAAGCGTGAAGATAGAAAGTCAGTTTTCTTCCTTGGTCTCACTGAGTAACTCTCAGTTTCCTCAAAGTTCAGACTGAGTAAAAGGTAACTCTGACTAGACTCGGGATGATAACTAGTCATCCGTTACTAGACTCCACTTCGTTGAATTGGCAGGAACTAATCTTCTGCTCACGCAGAGCTCTGACAGGAATCCTCACTGTCTGAGAAGAACTAGCCCTGACTGCTCTGTACGATGACAGGAAGCTAGACTGACTCTCTCCTGTGCTACACGTCACTCCCCTATACACCCCTGTGGGTGTGTCTGAAGTGTGAGTGTCAAGCTTTAACTGTTACCTTACTGTGCATTCTCCAGATCCTGTGTGCCTTACATACCAGGGCTACACATTAACAGAAGAGAAACAATGATGCCAAGCACCAGTCTCCTTTTAAAGTGTCCAGTGGTGTCATTCTTACTTAATCATGACAGATTGATCTCCAGCCATGTCCTCATCAACACCCACACCTGTGTTACTGGAGCAATCACTGAAAAGAGGTTAGCTGGTCCTTTTAAGGCAGGGCTGCAATGATGTTGAAATGTGTTTTGGGGGATAAAGTTCTTTTCATAGCCAAATATTGACTTTGCAAGTAATTGCTGTTAAGCTGATCACTCTTTATAACATTCTGGAGTATATGCAAATTGCCATTAGAAAAAGTGAAGCAGTAGACTTTGTAAAAATTAATATTTGTGTCATTCTCAAAACTTTTGGCCATGACTGTAGTATAAATTAAATTGTGAAACTTCTCAACCAAATCTTTTGCCTGGACGTCTCCATCACTTTGATCCGGCGCTGTGCACACACTTGTTATTGGTCGGACGCCGATATTCTGGTTTAGCGGCAGGTAATTTCCTGCACGTCCTGCGCCAGCACGTTACCTTCTTAGCGTCGTGCTGAGAAACAGAAGACGTCACACTGCTGTAACTAATAAGATCTACAATATAACCTAAAGGACCTGGTGCCCCATGACGGTATAACAGAACTATCGTACCATGATGGAATAACACCACAGCCGTACCATGATGGGATAACACCGCCACCATACCATGACGGGATAACACCGCCACAATACCATGACGGGATAACACCGCCGCCGTACCGTGATGGAATAACACCGCCGCCGTACCATGACTGGATAACACCGCCGCCGTACCATGACTGGATAACACCGCCACCATACCATGATGGGATAACACCACCGCCGTACCATGACGGGATAACACCGCCACCATACCATGGCGGGATAACACCACCGCCGTACCATGATGGGATAACACCGCCGCCGTACCATGATGGAATAACACCGCCGCCGTACTGTGATGGGATAACACCGCCACCGTACCATGATGGAATAACACCACTACCATACCATGATGGAATAACACCGCCGCCGTACTGTGATGGAATAACACTGCTGCCGTACCATGATGGAATAACACTGCCACCGTACCATGATGGAATAACACTGCCACCGTACCATGATGGAATAACACTGCCACCGTACCATGACGGGATAACACTGTCACCGTACCATGATGGAATAACACTGCCACCGTACCATGATGGAATAACACTGCCACCGTACCATGATGGAATAACACTGCCGCCGTACCATGATGGAATAACACTGCCTCTGGACCATGATGGCATAACACTGCCACCGTCCCATGAAGGAATAACACCGTACCATGATGGAATAACACCGCCACCGTACCATGATGGAATAACACTGCCACTGTACCAAAACTGGATACCGCCACCGTACCATGATGGGATAACACTGCCACCGTACAATGATGGGATAACACCGCCACCGTACCATGATGGTGTGGTGCCCCTGAGGGTTCAGTCACCACAGAGGTGTTGCATCTCACCCAGAGGTGTGACACCTTACTCTCCGGTAAGGAGGGAGCACTCCTAGGACTCTAACACTGCATCCATCACACCATGCCAGCTGAGCATACAGACGGACCCTTAGGGAGGATGGTCTGACTCAGACTGGTTAGCAAAGGGTGTCTAGATGGGAGGGTGGAGTTAGCAGCAGCACTTAGGCTGCGTGTGAGAATAGAGAGCAGCCAGTCTCTGACTGAGTCTTCGTCTGAGTTCACCTCAGGGAGAAACTGCTAGAGTCAGCGAAAGGGTCCGAAAAGGCACGGATGTTGGTTTATCCATCTGTGGCCCCCATCATGAAGAAGGAAGGACCAGGCCATCAGGGTACGGCCCCTAGACTAGTGGGAAAGCTTCAAGCCCTGCTAGTAAGCCGACGGCGGTGATCACTCTGTGGGTCACTGCCACCTACCACCAGCATCTCCTTCAAGTCAGAGAGCACTACGGGGTCAAGTACGCACAGAATTGATCTGTTAACCGAAAGGGCCCACAGCTTCGGGACTGAGAGTTTGTGTGGTGAGGTGCTTGGAAGAAGAAGGGAGTAAAGAGCACAGAGAGTAAAGGCCAGAAAGGAACATACTGAAAGGGAGTCTTGGGAAGTGCAACTAATCTACCTGGGGGTTGCTGGACCACTCTCCCGGAGGACACAGTGCCAGGCGGGCATCTGTCTTGCTAGCAACAGACTGTGAGTAAAACCCTGAAACTGCACTTGGACTGCCTCCCTCATTATTCCAGCGTCATACATCTCCCTGCTACACTCCTCAGCACCATTCCTACTATACATCTTCTACCTGCCCTGGAAGAACACTACCTCACCTGTAGGAGGTATACCAACTAGCTGCACCACACCATCTCTTCCAGAGGACCTGCACAGCAGCGCTGGTCACCCTGACCAGATACTACAGGTGGCGTCACGAATCACTATACGAACATTATTTCCCTGTAAATATATCCCCCTCTTTTGGGTGAGCGCTCAGGGCCACGGACCGAGCCATGGCCGCCGTGACATCCCCCATAGGGTCCGAGTACCCACGTGTTATGAATGTGCTAGAGATGGTTTCTGAGCAGAGGCTCCCTCTGGTGGTTACAAACAGTACTGAACCTTTCAGCGAGGAATGGTAATCTGGGATCACTGACTGGTCTGATATAAGGGAGGTTCCCTCCCATGATGGTTGCCGGTGATCAATTGTTCTTGTCTCAATTGTGGTTCCTGGTTCATTTGGAAGTTTGCTGAGTCTTGCCTGCATCTTCTGCTTTCAGATAAGATATTTTCTGCTTTTATTTTTGTGCTTGCTTTTTGCATAGTTCTCTGCACTTTTGTGGAGGTCAGCCATGTCCCCTCCTGGGTGCTGTGCTCCTCTCAGTTTATCTGTAGCCACTGTTATTTGTTCATTTGCTTTTTCCTGTTTTTTCAGTGGCTGCGGCTTAGTTTTGTTACACCAGAGATCTGATTTAGGTGGTGGAGATCATGTGATCTCAGGTGTTTTTGCAATCAGAAGAGTTGGTATTTTTTAGGGTTTTTTTTGGATTGCAGTGGGTATCCTTTCCTGTACTTTTCTGTCTAGACAGATTGGGCCCCAGCGTTTGCTCATTCTATTTTCTGTCTGTGTCCGTGCTTCTTGTCTAACCGCCATTACATGTTTGGGGGCTTCCTATTTTCTTTGGGGATCTGCTCCAGCGCAGATAGCTTTCCTCTTTCTGCCTTTAGGTGTAGTTATCTCTCAGGCTGTGACGAGGCGTCTAGGATCAACGTAGGAACGCTCCACGGCTACCTCTAGTTGTGTGGTTAGTTCAGGTTACTGCAATCCAATAGGTTCCAGCCTCTCTGGTGTATTGCCGTTTTTGCTTTTTTTCCTCAGCTACCTAAACATAACACCCACGGCCCTGGCGGGTGACTCAATGGGATAACACTGCCATCGTACCATGATGGAATAACACCGCCACCGTACCATGATGGAATAACACCGCCACCGTACCATGATGTGATAACACTGCCACCGTACCATGATGGAATAACACCGTCACCGTACCATGATGGAATAACACTGCCACCGTACCATGATGTGATAACACTGCCACCGTACCATGATGGGATAATACCGCCACCGTACCATGATGGGATAACACCGCAACCGTACCATAATGGGATAACACCGGCACCGTACCATGATGGAATAACACCGCCACCGTACCATGATGGGATAACACCGCCACTGTACCATGATGGGATAACACTGCCACCGTACCATGATGGGATAACACTGCCACCGTACCATGATGGGATAACACCGCCACCGTACCATGATGGGATAACACCGCAACCGTACCATAATGGGATAACACCGGCACCGTACCATGATGGAATAACACCGCCACCGTACCATGATGGGATAACACCGCCACTGTACCATGATGGGATAACACTGCCACCGTACCATGATGGGATAACACTGCCACCGTACCATGATGGGATAACACTGCCACCGTACCATGATGGGATAACACTGTCACCGTACCATGACGGAATAACACTGCCAACGTACCATGACGGAATAACACCGCCACCGTACCATGACGGAATAACACCGCCACTGTACCATGATGGGATAACACTGCCACTGTACCATGACGGAATAACACTGCCAACGTACCATGATGGTATAACACCGCCACCATACCATAATGGGATAACCATGCCACCGTACTGCGCACAATATATAGAAACAGGACACCGCAGTTTTGTTTTTTTTATTAGTGCAGGAGACAAGTAAGGAGGCTTTCACATTGTGCTCAGGCACACATTCGGTGGTCTCATCAGGGCTTATCTCTGAATCCCCCCAAAAAACAAGATTTTGAAGTATGCGCCAACAGGGCCATAGGCTATAATGGTGCCGACAGTGAGAACATGTACACTGCAGTGCACTATTTTCGGGCGGACACCCAGACGTAGTAGACTGCTGGGGCCACACACTGTATCTATAAAACCCTCTCCTTGGGTCACTGTGTGTAACTCTGCGTCACTATTGTAGCAGTGGTGATTTCGGCTCCCGACGTGGAGCCGGAGAGCGATCTGGTCATAGCTTAGGGCCCCGTTACACATAGCGACGGTCCAGCGATCCCAACAACGATACGACCTGGTAAGGATCGCTGGAACGTCTCTACATGGTCGCTAGTAAGTTGTCAAACAGGCAGATGTACTCAACGACGCAGCAACGATACGGCGACCCGTATAACGACCTCAGCGGTCGTTGGGACCTTGTCACAGCAGCGATTCTGACAAAGACAAAGCAAAATCACGCCTGCGTCGCTGAGTTCTGAGTCGCCAACGAGGTCGCTCGTCGTTTTTATGGCGTCAAACGCAGCGATGCATGCTGGCCAGCGGGACACCAACCATCAAAAAATGGCCTAGGACATTCCAGCACGATCAGCGATGTCGCAGCGGGGTGCCGGTCGCCGCTATGTGTCACACGTAGCGAGATCACTGACGAGGTCACTGCTGCGTCACAAAACCTGCGACGTTTCAGTGATCTCGCTAACGATCTCGCTATGTGTGAAGTTCCCTTTACTGTTCTCGAGGGGCTCCGGCATGCCAAACAGCAGATCCCTCCCTGACTTTAGGTGGTCTCACCTGTGACCTGGATTCTCCTTCTTAAAGGGATCTGTTACTCATGACATCTTCTTACCTTTACAGAAGTCCAGTTCTAGGATTAAAAACGTAGAGTTGTGTTTTTTTTTCCATTGTATTTGCACTTTCTCATTGGTTTCTATGGTGAATAAAAAAAACGCTGAAATAAGTGACATGATGCAGATTTAAAAAAAAGCAGCAGTTTTCTAATTCTGTCAGGAAAAGAATCAAGTGTGTGCATGAGATTTCTGAATTCTTAGAGCTTTTGCTGGTGCTGTAAAAAGCAGCTTTTAATTAGCATAAAAAAGCGGAAAAAAAGGCTGCAAAAATGCAACGTGTGAACGTAACCTGAGAGATCAACCTTCCAGGAATTTAGGAAAGTCTCCAAGAAATGTAAAAATGCTCATGAGCATACTTATGCCCAGATAGAAATAGGTTCTCCTTCTGCTATCTCCTCAGAAGGGGGATCTCCATCTAAGTCAGCTTCTTCAGTGATGACCTTCATCTCTTCCATAGCGATGGTGCAACGAGTCTCCTGAAAGAAGTCAAACGTTCAGTATGTGAAGAACGCTCAAAATAAGACAAAGAAACAACGTCTCTTTTATTTCCCCTTAAATAAACAGTTTTTCTCAGACACCCGGCTCTGAATGAATGCGTGCAGAAGGAATGGCCAAAGCCTGATCAGAGGATTGACCAAGGGGCCAGGTTTATTGCACTCTATAGGCAAGACCCGGAGGCGGCCGCAGAATGGGAGTCTCCACCAAAAAATGTATCTAGCTGTAGCTCGTTTATCGGAGAAGTCCTTTTTTCCTTCAGATGACGGATCCGTGGTGAAAGAGTCCATGGATCATAAAGCAGATTCCTCCTGGAGAAGAGACTATTCTGCGGCTGCCTTTATTTCTAAGATTGCTCCTTGGACGGTTCCCGTGGCTAGAGATCTCAGAATCTGGTCACTTATCTCCAGATATTCAGGACTGAATGTCCAGGGAAGAGATACTGGAAACCTGCCCCTTCTCAAGTCAGAAGAAGATTTTTTGAGTCCCTCATCCTTAGATGTTTAGAAATTTACCTCAAACACCATGGCCACCTCTAATGCACCAAGAAGGGCTCTGTGGATGAAAGATCGGACCAGGGACATTCCCTATACAAATCATTTTTGCCATCTTCCCTTTCAGCCTTCAAGTCTCTTTGGTTCTCGGTTGAAGAGGAAACGTTAAAATCTCTTATCGAGGGTACAGGGATCTCCTTCCCACAGATTAAGAAGCCTTTTAGATCTTTTCGTATCTCATTTAGAAATTCTTCAAGGTTTACGGGAAGAAGACAATTCGTTTCCAGAAAAAAAATTTCCTATAAAGGGAGGCGCTCTAACCAGAAAACCAACAAGTCACGATGCCAAACCACATTACCACTTGTGAGAGGAAGAGTGTCAAAATTTTCTCTGGTCTGGTCCACCCACATCATCAGATGCTTGGGTTATCTCAATCATTACGAGTTTCTACTCTCTAGAGCTGAAAGTCTCCTGCGGACAAATTTCTTCTAAATACACGGGAAAACCGGATAGTTTACCAGCTCATTCACGAGTTCATACTCCGAGGGGCCCTGGAGCCGGTTCTGCTTCATCAACAGCCCGAGGGAGTATATTCCAGAGTGTTCGCTGTTCTACAGCCCTGGGGGAGATGGCGATTAATCCATCTCACCTATCTGAAAGTTTCTACAGAAGAATAAATTTGAGATGGAGACAATCCGCTCCATAGTTGCCGTTCTACAACAAAGCGATTTTATGACTACCTGTCACGCTGTCTAATGATATGTATACAATGTCAGTAAACTATTAATACAGGAACAACACTCTATACAACAACTAGTATAGCAACATAAGCATGTAAGTATAGAATAGATTTACCTGACACGATCTCTGCTGAACTCAGGGTTAATCTTGAGGACTTGATGAGCTGAAACAGGAAAGAGGTGGACCGGGATCTAACCTGACCCTAAACTGGAGTCCTAACTAATCCCTCACCTTGGAGGTACTGATAATGGTTCAGAGGTCCAAGTCTCCAACCTAACCCTGTCTCCTATCAGACCCTGAACCCTGTAATCAGTCCTAAGAAGGATCCTGACTACCACCAAAGGGATATGGGCTGATCTCAGCTAAATACACAGATTAGACATATAAGACAGACAGGATAACACTCGCTTGCATACACACTCAAACACCAAAGGAACATAAATGGTCTGGGAAATAAACTCTAACCAAGTTGAGCTTAGAACAACTAAGGAGCTCACAACTAAAGTCTATACAGATTCATTCCTATCTGTGGTCTGCATGAAGGTTTCACTGGCAACTCCCCAAGCAGACAACCAGGAATTTAAAGGAAACCAATCAACAAATAATCAATTGCAGCCGGGAGAAACTGCACCCAGTCCCAGCACCGAGCACAGACAGAATTAACTCCCTAGCTGCCAAACACAAAGAAACAGCAGATCAGCTGTGAGAAGTCAAAATGTGCAACCGCGACGATCTTCGTGGCAATGCACACATGACAGTACCCCCCCTTCTACGAGGGGCCTCCGGACCCTCAGGGCCAGGCCTGCCCGGGTGAGTTCTGTGGAAGGTCCGAACCAAACGATCTGCGTTAACATCAGACGCAGGGACCCACGTCCTCTCCTCTGGACCATACCCCTTCCAATGCACCAAGTACTGAAGGGACCGGCGATTCAGACGTGAGTCAATGATCTTTGATACTTGAAATTCCAAGTTACCATTGACCACCACTGGAGGAGGAGGTAGAGGTGATGGTATGACTGGTGCCACGTACCTCTTAAGTAATGACTTGTGGAACACATTGTGGATTTTAAACGTAGGAGGGAGGTCCAGACGAAATGCCACAGGATTAATTATGGAACTGATCCTGTACGGCCCGATGAATCTGGGACCCAGTTTCCAGGAGGGCACCTTAAGTTTTATATTCCTGGTAGACAACCATACCAGATCGTTCACATTCAGATCTGGACCAGAAACTCTCCTCCTATCAGCCATACGTTTGTAACGGTTCCCCATCGCACTCAGATTATTCAATACACCTCTCCACACAGAAGCAAGTGACGACGAGAAACGCTCCTCCTCAGGAACCCCAGAAGGGCCCCCCCCCATTGAAAGTACAAAACTGGGGATGGAAACCATATGCCCCAAAAAACGGGGACTTACCAGTGGACTCGCTCCGCCTGTTGTTAAGAGCGAACTCTGCCAGAGGCAAGAAAGAAGACCAGTCCTCTTGGTTCTCTGAAACAAAACACCGGAGATATGTCTCTAAGCTCTGATTCAGACGCTCTGTCTGACCATTGGTCTGCGGATGAAAAGCCGAGGAAAATGACAATTGCATCCCCCGACGTAAACAAAATGCCCTCCAAAATTTGGACACAAACTGAGACCCCCTATCTGACACCACATCAGAAGGCAACCCATGAAGTCTAACGATCTCCCTAATGAACACCTGCGCCAGAGTTTTAGCATTAGGGAGTGCAGGAAAAGCAACGAAATGTGCCATCTTACTGAACTTGTCAACAACCACCAGTATGACAGTATTCCCTGACGACGGAGGAAGGTCCGTAATGAAGTCCATAGATAAATGAGTCCATGGACGCTCCGGAAGTTTCAAGGGTAAAAGGGTCCCAGACGGACGGGTATGAGGGGTTTTAGAGCGAGCACACACCCCACATGACGCGACAAAAGTTATAACATCTTTATTAGCATTAGGCCACCAAAACCGGCGAGAAAGGAGATCTAAAGTAGCCTTACTCCCTGGATGTCCTGCTAGAGCAGAATTATGATGTGCCTCAATAACCTTTTGTCTCAACAGATTTGGGACAAACAGTCTCCCTGGAGGTCCTGCAGGGGCGTCCCCCTGAGCCTCTAACACCTCCTCCTCAAGCTCAGAAAATACAGCCGACACTACCACCCCCTCCTGAAGGATAGGACTCGGGTCATCCGTTTTCCCGGCCCCTGGAAACTGCGAGACAAGGCATCAGCCTTTACATTCTTAGACCCCGGGCGATAAGTGACGACAAAATTAAACCTGGTAAAAAACAACGACCATCGAGCTTGTCTGGAATTCAGACGCTTAGCGGATTCCAAATACAACAGGTTCTTGTGATCAGTAATAACGGTAACCGGGTGGACTGCCCCCTCCAAAAAGTGACGCCATTCTTCAAAAGCTAACTTAATGGCCAAAAGTTCCCTATTGCCGATATCATAATTCCTTTCGGCGGACGACAATTTCTTAGAAAAGAAAGCGCACGGATGCCATTTACCAGGGGACGGACCCTGGGACAATATAGCACCCACCCCTACGTCAGACGCATCCACCTCCACAATGAACGGCTGAGATGCATCTGGTTGGATGAGAACGGGTGCCGAAGCAAAACATTTCTTCAAAGAGGAAAAGGCTTGGCAAGCTTTGTCCGACCATTTAGAAAAATCCGTCCCTTTTCTTGTCATGTCAGTGAGAGGTTTGACGACAGATGAGAAATTACAAATAAATTTCCGGTAATAGTTAGCAAACCCCAAAAAACGCTGCAGAGCCTTAAGATCCCCTGGCTGATCCCATTCAAGCACTGCTCTCACCTTTTCAGGGTCCATACGGAAACCGGAGGCTGACACCAAAAAACCCAAAAACTGAAGTTCCTGTACGGCGAATACACACTTCTCCAGTTTGGCGTATAGTTTATTGTCTCACAAGATCTGCAACACCTGTCTCACATGCTCCTGATGAGACACAAGATCTGGCGAGTAAATTAAAATGTCATCCAAATATACGACCACAAACAGCCCCACAAGGTGACGAAAATGTCATTAACAAAATGTTGGAATACTGCCGGTGCAGTAGTCAGACCAAAAGGCATAACTAGGTTCTCATAATGTCCCTCCGGCGTGTTAAACGCCGTTTTCCACTCATCCCCCTCTTTTATCCTAATCAGATTATACGCCCCCCTGAGATCCAATTTAGAGAACCATTTGGCGCCAACAATTTGATTGAAGAGATCAGGAATAAGAGGGAGTGGATACGGATCTCGAACAGTAATCCGATTAAGTTCGCGGAAATCCAAGCAAGGGCGTAGGCCTCCATCTTTCTTCTTCACAAAGAAGAACCCCACGGCTACTGGGGAAGATGAAGGTCTAATATGCCCTTTGGCCAGACTTTCAGAAATATAATCTTTCATAGCCTGCCTCTCAGGACCAGAAAGGTTATATAACCTAGCTTTAGGTAACTTAGCATCAGGAAGTAAATTAATAGAGCAGTCATACACGCGATGAGGAGGCAACTCCTGACACCCCTCCTCAGAGAAAACATCCCCAAAATCCTCCAAAAAAGGAGGCAATGTACTAGGCACGACCGCACTGATGACTGTGTTCATGCAGTTGCTTTTGCAAAACTCACCCCATTGGCTTATTTCTCTGGACTGCCAATTAATCACAGGGTTATGTTTAACCAACCAAGGAAGTCCCAACACAATAGGAGTAGGTAGACCCTCCAACACATAACAAGATAATTGTTCCCTATGTATTGCCCCTACCCGAAGGTCAATGTTATGAACCCCATGAACAAAGCTACCTTGGCCGAGAGGCCTGGCGTCAATGGAGAATATAGGGATCGGTTTGACCAATACACTCAGATGCATACCTTGAGCCTGAGCAAACTGAGCGTCAACCAGATTAGCCCCGGAACCACTATCAAGAAGAACAGACAATCTCTCCACTCTCGTACCAACTACCACCTCCACTGGTACAAGGAACTGAGAAGAACTGGCGGATGAAATACATACTCCCAGGTTGTCGTCCACCACACAACCTGGGATTAACAGTTTTTCCGGCGACTTTTGGCTCAACAAGGCACGGGATGGACATTCTCCAACAAAATGTCCCTCTTTCCCGCAGAAAAAACATCTTCTAGTCCTGCGGCGTACCGCCAATCCCCTCCTACGAAATGATGTCCCTCCCAACTGCATAGGCTCATCCGAACAGACAAGGGGAACCTCAACATAAGGGACTTTAGTGGTAGGTGGAGAAACAACAGGGAGTGGGGTTACCTCACCCCTCTCCCGAAGCCGTCTATCAGTACGGATAGCTAAGGCCATAGCAGCCTCCAGTGAATGAGGAGACTCATACTGAGCCAAAACGTCTTTTAATTTATCAGAAAGCCCATGACAAAACTGGCTCCTAAGAGCTGGGTCATTCCACTGAGTATCTGTGGCCCATCTACGAAACTCAGAAGCAAATTCCTCTGCAGGACGATCTCCCTGCTGTATCTTACGTAATTTTGTCTCAGCAAGAGAGACCCGATCTGGGTCATCATATACCAATCCCAGGGCAGTAAAAAATTGATCTACAGACAGTAGAGCCGGGGATCCCGGAGGAAGGGAAAATGCCCAGGATTGAGGGTCCCCTTGCAGAAATGAGATAACAATTCCCACTCTCTGCTCATCACTCCCTGATGATCGAGGCCGAAGCCGAAAATACAATTTACATGCCTCCCGGAAGGTGAAAAATTTGTCTCGCCCACCAGTGAACCTGTCCGGGAGAGCTACTTTAGGTTCAACTCTGGTTTGCTCCAGGGGAGACAAAACTTTGGACTTAATGTCCGTCAGCTCCATGGATAATCCCTGCAACTGCAGAGCCAGCTGGGCTACTGGATCCATGGTAACTGGAGATAATTTTTATGGCCAGTGAAAATGTCACGCTGTCTAATGATATGTATACAATGTCAGTAAACTATTAATACAGGAACAACACTCTATACAACAACTAGTATAGCAACATCAGCATGTAAGTATAGAATAGATTTACCTGACACGATCTCTGCTGAACCCAGGGTTAATCTTGAGGACTTGATGAGCTGAAACAGGAAAGAGGTGGACCGGGATCTAACCTGACCCTAAACTGGGGTCCTAACTAATCCCTCACCTTGGAGGTACTGATAATGGTTCAGAGGTCCAAGTCTCCAACCTAACCCTGTCTCCTATCAGACCCTGAACCCTGTAATCAGTCCTAAGAAGGATCCTGACTACCACCAAAGGGATATGGGCTGATCTCAGCTAAATACACAGATTAGACATATAAGACAGACAGGATAACACTCGCTTGCATACACACTCAAACACCAAAGGAACATAAATGGTCTGGGAAATAAACTCTAACCAAGTTGAGCTTAGAACAACTAAGGAGCTCACAACTAAAGTCTATACAGATTCATTCCTATCTGTGGTCTGCATGAAGGTTTCACTGGCAACTCCCCAAGCAGACAACCAGGAATTTAAAGGAAACCAATCAACAAATAATCAATTGCAGCCGGGAGAAACTGCACCCAGTCCCAGCACCGAGCACAGACAGAATTAACTCCCTAGCTGCCAAACACAAAGAAACAGCAGATCAGCTGTGAGAAGTCAAAATGTGCAACCGCGACGATCTTCGTGGCAATGCACACATGACACTACCATAGACCTTTGTGGTGGCTAGCTCCACATCCCTGTCCTTCCGGCCCTCAGGAAGTATCTCACAGTGGAATTACATCTTTAATCTACATGCCTACCATTCGGCATGTCGGTTGCCCCTCGCATCTTCACGAAGGTTTCTGGAGTCCTTACAGCCGCTCTCAGGCTACAGAGCATCGACATTATCCCTTATCTCGATGACTGGCTCTCCAAAACTCCTCCTCAGAGTGTCATCTTCTAGTAACATTGTAAGTTCTTCACGGACACGAATTTCTCATAAATGAGGGAAAATCCCAACTCTCTCCAAACAGAGAGCGGAAATTTCTAGGTTTCATAATCAGCTCCCAGAATATGGGACCAAGGTTATCGGAAGACAGACTTTACAAGATCTTGATGGGGGCCGAACTTCTGACTCCCAGCAAACAAGTATCAGTCAGGATGTGCAAGAAAGTCCTAGGCGCTCTGACTTCCTCTATGGAAGCAGTACCATGGACCAGAGACCACGGCAGGTCTCCCCACCTCAGCATCCTGTCGGTCAGGAACAAGAGATGCCATTCTCTGAGCAAGCGATTTTTCCTGTGGTTTTCCATTCCATGCACTACTATATAGGATATGGAGTGGTGGATGTCTCCAGGTCACCCCAAAAAGGGGAAGTCTCTGGTGTCTCAGCCTCTTATAACCATCTCAGATGCATCGAGTTGCAGTTGGGGTGCTCATTTACAAGAGTCACAGGTCCAGGGCAAGTGGTCCCCATTGGAGAAAACCTCTCCCTCCAAACTAAGAGAGCTGTGAACGGTCAGACTGACCTGGGCTCACTGTCACGATTAACTGTTTCTTCAGGATGTCTCAGTCCCTCATCTGGCCAGGGAATGTCATCTAACGTTTGCCTGAGCAGAACGAGTCCTCAGGAACCTATTGGCGGACCACATCCAAGGGTCTGGCAACAGCAGAGTCGAGCAGGAATCAGATTAATCCAGGAGAATGGAGCCTCTGCCAGGAAATTTTCTGCCATATTTGTTTGCCATAGGATCGGAGTCCAGGAGATCAATGTGATGGCCATCAGACAGGATGCCGAGTCTCAGAAATTCTGCTGCCTTCAGAGAATGGATAATGCTTGAGCAATAGATGGCCTCAGGAGATGCTGGAGGAGGATGTTCCTCCATGTCTTTCCTCCTCTTCCAATGATCATGAATGCTCTCAAGAAGATCAGAGAGGATCTGGCTGGAGCCATTGCGATAATTAAAATTTGGCCACACAGGTCTGGTTTCTCCTTGTTCTAGCATTATCCAAGAGCAGATATTGGACGTTACCTACCGTCCCCAATCTACTGTCCCAAGGTGACATTCTCCATCAGGGCCTCCACACGCTCCATGTAACTGGATCCACGTAACTGGATCCACGTAACTGGATCCACGTAACTGCTCCACATCCACCACATTTTCTGTACTCAGAGAGATATCACTGTGTTATCTGTGGTGTTACATAGGACTGCAGGTGACATCTACTACATTATCTGTACTCAGAGAGTTATCACTGTGTTATCTGTGGTGTTACATAGGACTGCAGGTGGCATCTACTACATTATCTGTACTCAGAGAGATATCACTGTGTTATCTGTGGTGTTACATAGGACTGCAGATGACATCTACTACATTATCTGTACTCAGAGAGATATCACTGTGTTATCTGTGGTGTTACATAGGACTGCAGGTGACATCTACTACATTATCTGTACTCAGAGTTATCACTGTGTTATCTGTAGTGTTACATAGGACTGCAGGAGACATCTACTACATTATCTGTACTCAGAGAGTTATCACTGTGTTATCTGTGGTGTTACATAGGACTGCAGGAGACATCTACTACATTATCTGTACTCAGAGAGTTATCACTGTGTTATCTGTGGTGTTACATAGGACTGCAGATGACATCTACTACATTATCTGTACTCAGAGAGTTATCACTGTGTTATCTGTGGTGTTACATAGGACTGCAGGTGACATCTACTACATTATCTGTACTCAGAGAGTTATCACTGTGTTATCTGTGGTGTTACATAGGACTGCAGGAGACATCTACTACATTATCTGTACTCAGAGAGTTATCACTGTGTTATCTGTGGTGTTACATAGGACTGCAGGTGACATCTACTACATTATCTGTACTCAGAGAGTTATCACTGTGTTATCTGTGGTGTTACATAGGACTGCAGGAGACATCTACTACATTATCTGTACTCGGAGAGTTATCACTGTGTTATCTGTAGTGTTACATAGGACTGCAGGTGACAACTACTACATTATCTGTACTCAGAGAGTTATCACTGTGTTATCTGTAGTGTTACATACGGTAGGACTGCAGGTGACAACTACTACATTATCTGTACTCAGAGAGTTATCACTGTGTTATCTGTGGTGTTACATAGGACTGCAGGTGACATCTACTACATTATCTGTACTCGGAGAGTTATCACTGTGTTATCTGTAGTGTTACATAGGACTGCAGGTGACAACTACTACATTATCTGTACTCAGAGAGTTATCACTGTGTTATCTGTGGTGTTACATAGGACTGCAGGTGACATCTACTACATTATCTGTACTCAGAGAGTTATCACTGTGTTATCTGTGGTGTTACATAGGACTGCAGGTGACATCTACTACATTATCTGTACTCGGAGAGTTATCACTGTGTTATCTGTAGTGTTACATAGGACTGCAGGTGACAACTACTACATTATCTGTACTCAGAGAGTTATCACTGTGATATCTGTGGTGTTACATAGGACTGCAGGTGACATTACTACATTATCTGTACTCAGAGAGTTATCACTGTGTTATCTGTAGTGTTACATAGGACTGCAGGTGACATCTACTACATTATCTGTACTCAGAGAGTTATCACTGTGTTATCTGTGGTGTTACATAGGACTGCAGGTGACATCTACTACATTATCTGTACTCAGAGAGTTATCACTGTGTTATCTGTAGTGTTACATAGGACTGCAGGTGACAACTACTACATTATCTGTGTCCAGAGGTGATATGTATTTATTGGTGGGAGGAGGGCAGTGATCGTGTGTTGGGGCCCTGATCTTTTCGGGCACTAGCTGTGCCCCTGTTGGAGGATCTGGAGCTTCAGTTTCCTCCCTGCAGTACGTTTGTACATTTGCTAATATCTTCCCTCCAGTCGCTTTGGTCGCATTCACACACTACAGATATAAACCAGACAATTAATTGCCCAAGTCAGTCGTCGTCAGCGGTGCTCGTCCTCATTACTGGAGGCCACATATGGCGGCACACAATGCTGGCGGCTCGATGGTCTCATCATTCATTGTTGATGTGAGGTTATTATTTATCGCACCATGGAGGGAGAGTGACTGTAACCTGCACATGTAGATATTCCACGTCGTCCGCACACATCGCAGGGTTCAGAGGCTGGGAATATTCTGCTTCGTATTCAGATGTCTTGATCTTCTCGGGTTGTTACGTTGTTACTGGTGACACTTATAGAAGCATACAGGCCGTTAACACCCAGAAACTTATGAAGACTTTGCAGTCATCGTTGGCCCCTATCTCCTCCCTCTCATGTCCTGATTCTGCACTGAAGCATTATAACGAAACCCTGCAAAGTGCCCTGGATGAAGCTGCACCTCCTAGAACAGCTCGGCACAGATGGCGACAACCCTGGCACACGCTGCAAACACGTTTCTTGCAGCTGCAGCGGTGCTCCAGGTGCGCTGAACTTCTGTGGAGAAAATCCAATCTACCCGAAGATTTCATCCATTCTAAGTTTATGCTTAAAACATACAACTCTGCCCTTCACCTCTCCAAACAAACCTATTTCAACACCCTCATCACCTCACTATCCAATAACCCGAAAAGTCTCTTTGACACTTTTCATTCCCTCCTCAACCCAAGAGTTCAGGCCCCAACCACAGATCTCCACGCTGACGATCTGGCCACTTACTTCAAAGAAAAAAATTTACCACATCTGACAGGAAATTATCTCCCAATCCCCTCATACCATGCACTGTCCTCCCTCCCCCACTGCATCCAGCTCACTCTCTGATTTTGATCCAGTCACAGAAGAAGAAGTAATCAGGCTCCTTGCATCTTCTCCCCGACCACTTGCATCAGTGACTCCATTCCCTCACATCTCCTCCAGACCCTTTCCCCTGCTGTCACCTCTCACCTAACTCATTTAAACACGCCATCATACATCCATTACTTAAAAAACCATCCCTCGACCAAAACTGTGCCGCTAACTATAGACCTGTCTCTAATCTTCCCTTCACCTCTAAACTCCTGGAACGCCTGGTCCACACCCGTCTTATTCGCTATCTCTCAGATAACTCTCTTCTCGACCCTCTTCAATCTGGTTTCCTTCTCTTTACACTCTACTGAAAATGCCCTCACTAAAGTCTCTAATGATCTTCTAACAGCGAAATCTAATGGTCACTACTCCATGCTAATTCTCTTGGATCTCTCCGCAGCATTCGACACTGTGGACCATCAGCTCCTCCTCACTATGCTCCGCTCCATCGGCCTCAAGGACACCGTTCTCTCCTGGTTCTCCTCCTATCTCTCTGACCGTCCCTTCACTGTATCTTTTGCTGGTTCCTACTCCTCTCATCTTCCCCTTACTGTTGGGGTTCCTCAAGGATCAGTCCTAGGCCCCCTCCTCTTCTCTTTGTATACTGCCCCTATTCGACATGAGTCACACAGCCAGGGCTTGTGGGGTACTCGGCACCGAGCCCGTTCACTTCAATGGGGGATGTCACGGGTAGCACAGCTCGGTCCGTTGCCCTGGGTGATCACCATAAATGTGGGATATTTACAGGGGATTAAAGGATATATACAGTTTATTCGTGACGCCACCTGTGGTACCTGGTCAGGATGACCAGCGCTGCAGGGTAAATCCTCTGAGGGGTTGTTACTGGGCAGCAAGGTGTTAAGTCTTCCACAGGCAAGACTGGGTCCCTCAGGGTATATGACGGTGTAGGGGTGCAGGATCAATAAGGCAGACACACACACGAAAGTCTCTTTCTGTACCTTTACTGATGGTAGTTGCAGGCACGTCCCGGGAAGCTGGCAGGGTGGAGGATGCACGTCCAGTAATCCCACTGAGTAGGTGTAGGGCCTCCTTACTCCAATTGTGTAAGTTTCTGACCTGTATGAAACGAAGTCTAACTCTGTATACAGTAATACGCTCGGCTGACTTTGTGGTGAGGCCTTCTCTGGGATAGAACAGTGTCTCTAATGGTTGGCCGACCGGACTCCTGTCTTCCTGACCCCAGCTACGTATCAGCACTTGTGGGCCCCTGCGACCTGTAGTCCCGCAGGGTCTCCAGTATCTCCTACTAGTCGTGTAGATGCTAGCAAGCTCGGACCCGGTGTCCGGTTGTGCAGAGTAGAGGTAAGCGATCAATGCTGTTTCAACCTCTGTCACTCTCTTTTCCCTTCCACTCGCCTTTCGTCCTACTTCGACCTTTAGCATAAGCACACTAGCAGTAGATAGCTGGTTCTCCTTTCTCTTCACTTGTAAGGTTCTATGTATATATTCCTGAAACTCAGTTTGTTCGTCAGCCATTTTACTTTCTGTCTTGCTGCAGCTATCTTGCCCTCAGTCAAAATGGAGTTTCCAGCTTGCATGTTCCCGCCCTGATTCTCTCCTTTGCTTCTTAAGCAGCCACAGCTGAGCAATCAGTGCTTCAGAATCTAGCCTGCAGTGAACCTGTGACTTGACTCCTGTAAGCCTTGGACCTTGTACTCCAGCTATTTCTACTGAGGAACTCTGACGCACTTGTGGACTCTGAACCCTGCTCTTTGAAAGACCCACGTTTGCATGGACTTACGGTAACAGAGAAGAAGATCCTGAATCTGTATTGGAGAGTGATTGCTGAGCTTGGATTACTCTGGCCTGCTGTGTCTCCTGTTTCTGTGTCTGCAAACTGTGTGACTATTTCTGCCAACTTGTATGAAGTAATACAGGACTTTTCTATATCAAACCTGTGACTCCTGTGTTTTCATCGCACCCAAGCACAAGACGCTATATGAACTGTACTACATACATTACAAGATTCTGAAGCCAAAACGTTAGTGTCTGCTGGGTCTGGAAGGCTGTGTCTGCTGTACTGTGGATATCAGACGTCCGGTTGTACTTTCTGTGATGACAGTGGTTGTGACTTCTCACAACCATTCCAGGTGAGCAATTCCCTTAAGTTTTTTCTTTTTGCAGTGTTACCACAGGTAAACACTATTGTTTTTTTGTTTTTCCCTTTCTTTTCTCTTTTTTGTCTGCTGTAACTCTGGATATCAGATGTCTGGTTGAAACTTTTGGTGATGATAGTGGTTGTGACTTCTCACAACCATTCCAGGTGAGCAGTTCCCTTAATTTTTTTTTCTCTCTGCAGTGTTGCCACAGGTGAACACTATTGTTTTTTTTTCTCTCCTCTTCTTCCAGTAATCCTGTCTTAAAAGATCTGGAAAATGGAGGCCCGCATAAAGGAACTTTGCGGAGTGACTGATAATATCCTTGCAGATTTGCAGAATATAAAGACCCGTTTTACAAATCTACAGGACCTCAATAATCACAATTTGCAAGTGGTTGGACAGACTACCCAGGATTTGCGAGCCAGGATTGATGTTCTAGAGGGGCGAGTCCAGGCTCCTGCCGTAGCCCCGAGTGCTGGGATTCCCAAGTTGCCCCCTTTTCGTTTTGGCGGTGAACGTGAGAAATTCAGGGGATTTATTAATCAATGCAATCTTTTTTTTTCTGCACATGCTTCACAATTTCCCACTGAACGATCTAAGGTGCTTACTATAGTTATGTTGCTTACCAACAAGGCTTTAATGTGGGCAAACCCTCTGATTGAGACTGAGGATGATTGTTTGAATCACCTTGATGATTTTATTTCAGCCATGGGGCAGGTGTTTGATGACCCCAATCGAGGTGCAACAGCTGAAGCAGCCATGTTAGCTTTGCGCCAAGGTAAGCACTCGGTAGCTGAATATGCCTTGGATTTCAGGAGATGGGCCCTTGATACCACCTGGGACAGTTCCGCCAAAAAATCTATTTTTCAAAAGGGGTTATCTCCACTGATTAAGGATGAACTTGCTCGTGCCGACCCTCCCACTGCGTTAGGTGACTTTATTAACTACTGCATCCGTATTGATACTCGTCTGACTGAACGCAGGCAAGAGAGATGGTTCGAAAGCAATCGTACTAACCTTTTCCTACCTTCCTCTCCAGCTAAGGAACCTTTGAGTAGGATTACACGGGAACCTGAACCTGAACCCATGCAGGTAGACTCTTTACAACGACGGGTTAGTGATGCACGCAAGGAACATCGTTTTAAGGAGAATCTATGTTTCTATTGTGGTAAGTCAGGGCACTTCATTATAAACTGCCCCAGCCGTTCTCGTAAGACTACTGCAGCACTCATTCATTGTGAGTGTTGCGAGAGGGGATCTGTCAGGTCCGAGCCTCAGGCTCCAGAGAGATCTGCAGCAACAGATCTTGATTTCTCGGACTTAAACTCCGTTACCTCTGAGGACGTTGACTGTGTAAACGCTGCCATTTTTCAAGTTTCCTCAGCGGTGTCCCAGCTGAGTTGTAAGAAAAACAATTCTCATTGCTTTCTTTCCATCAAACTCTGGGTTGACTCAGCTTGGGTGTCTAGCTCTGCTATGATCGACTCAGGAGCAAGTGGAAATTTTATGGATGTCTCCTTTGCTCTGAAACAGGGAATACGTTCAGTGAAGAAGGCTACTCCAGTACAGATGGAAACTGTGGATGGCTCCCTGCTGACCTCTGGACCAGTGGATCAGGAAACAGAGCCTTTGAGGGTTCTTATGGGTAAAGATCATCAAGAGAAACTGTCCTTTATGCTTATCTCTTCTCCCCACTTTCCCATTATTCTAGGGCTACCATGGCTGCAGGCTCAGAATCCTACCATTAACTGGGAGACCAAGGAATTACACTTTCCAGAGAAACAGATGAGTCCAAAAGTTTCAGCTTGCTCTGTTCCTAAAGGAATCATGTCAGTCCCTGAACTACCAGCTGTATACCAGGACTATGTGGATTTATGTGACAAGAAGAACGCTGACCAGCTTCCTCCTCACCGTCCATATGATTGTCCAATTGAATTATTGCCTGGAGCAGAGATACCTTTTGGTAAGATCTACCCCCTGGCGGGGCCCGAGCTAAAGGCTTTAAAGGATTACATAGATGAAAATCTAGCCAAGGGCTTCATACGCCCCTCTTCATCTCCTGCAGGTGCACCCATCTTCTTTGTAAAGAAGAAAGATGGATCTCTGAGACCATGCGTAGACTATAGGGAACTCAATAAGGTTACTATTAGAAACCGTTATCCATTGCCTTTAATCCCTGAGTTATTGGAGAGAGTGCGACATGCCAAAAATTTTTCTAAACTAGATCTTCGTGGGGCCTATAACTTAGTCCGTATTAGACCTGGGGATGAATGGAAGACTGCATTCAGGTCACGCTATGGACACTTTGAATATCTAGTTATGCCTTTTGGTCTGAGTACCGCCCCAGCCACTTTCCAACACTTGGTGAATGACATCTTCAGGGATCTCCTAGATACATTCGTGGTAATTTATTTGGATGATATTCTAATTTTTTCTAACTCCACAGAGGAACATCATGGACATGTGAGAATGGTCTTGGAACGTCTAAGACAAAATCATCTTTACATCAAACTTGAAAAGTGTGAATTCCATAGGACCGAAATTCAATTTCTGGGGTATGTACTGTCTACACAAGGAATTAGTATGGATGGAAGCAAAACCCAAGCCATCAAGGATTGGCCAAGTCCTAGAAATGTGAAGGAGGTACAGCGCTTCATCGGGTTTGCCAACTTCTATAGACGTTTCATTAGAAATTTCTCTGAGGTAGTGTCACCTATCACTCAACTTACCCGGAAAGAGTCTAGGTTTTCCTGGACTCCCCAAGCCCAGGAAGCATTTTCCCGTCTAAAAGATAAATTTACCACTGCACCTATCCTAGTACATCCCAACCCCGAGCTTGCCTTCATAATAGAGGTGGATGCTTCAGACTGTGCCGTTGGAGCTATACTCTCTCAGAGAACAGGTGAGAAGAATGTCTTGCATCCCTGTGCCTTTTTCCCAGCAGTTGTCTTCGGCTGAGAGGAACTACGATGTGGGCAATAGAGAGTTGTTGGCCATTATTGCCGCCTTCAAAGAATGGAGACACCTTCTTCAGGGAGCTGCACAGCAAATAGTCGTCCTGACAGACCATCGTAACCTTGAGTTTATCAGGTCGGCTAAGTGCCTGACTCCTCGCCAGGCTCGCTGGAATCTTTTCTTAAACCAATTTAATTTTATCATCTCTTATAGACCAGGATCGCGCAATGGAAAGGCTGATGCACTCTCTAGGATTTACTCAGCAGAGACACGTCCAATTACTCCTCCTAAGACTATTCTTCCTGACTCTAGATTCCTAGGAGTAATTCATAATCAAGACCTACTTAAGGACATCAAGGAAGCATACCATGCGGATTCCTTTTTGGCACAACCCCCAAGGGACGTAAGTCTTGTCTTTAAGAATGGTGTGTGGATTCAGGGACAACGTCTGTATATTCCTGAAACAGTCAGATTAAGAGTATTGCAACTCATTCACGATTCCAAGATAGCTGGGCATAGAGGAATTCTAAAGACACAGGAATTTCTTTCTCGTTTCTTTTGGTGGCCCACTTGCAGGAAGGATGTTTTGAATTATGTCACTTCATGTGAGGTCTGTGCAAGATGCAAAACACCTCGCTCCTCACCAACTGGTCTGTTACAGCCTCTTCCCACCCCGTCCCGCCCGTGGGATCCATTTCTATGGACTTCATTGTGGAGTTACCAACCTCTCAGGGGAAGAACACCATTCTAGTTGTGGTTGACCGTCTAACAAAGGCAGCTCATTTTATCCCTTGTGTCGGCTTACCCACTGCAAAACAGACATCAGATTTGATGATTAAAGATGTGTTTCGCTTACATGGAGTACCGGATGAGGTTATTTCGGATCGAGGGGTGCAATTCACTTCTAGGTTTTGGCAAAATTTCTGTGCAGCATTGGACATTAAAGTAAACCTTTCTTCTGCTTTTCATCCCCAGACTAATGGACAGACCGAACGAACCAATCAAACCCTGGAGCAGTATCTCCGCTGCTTTATCTGCCACCTACAGGATGATTGGGTGGATCTACTTCCACTGCTGAGTTCTCTTTTAACAACTCTCAGAGCGCCTCCACTAAACAGTCTCCTTTTTACTCTAATCTAGGTTATCATCCTAACATTCTACCACGATTTCCCATAGAAACGCCTTTACCAGCAGTGGCTGAAAGAATCACGTCTTTACAGAAGAATATGGATCTTCTAAAGGAAAATCTGGAATCGGCTCAAGAAAGGTACAAGAAAGCAGCAGATAAATTTCGTAAACCTGCACCAGCTTTCAAGGTAGGAGACTTGGTCTGGCTGTCAACCAGAAATCTTAAGTTAAGGATTCCATCGTCTAAGTTGGGACATAAGTACATTGGACCCTATAAAATCAGTAAAATTATAAGTGCCGTTGCTTGTCGTCTTCAACTGCCCAGAACTATGAGAATCCACCCTGTCTTTCATGTATCCCTACTAAAGGCTGCGACACCCAATACGTTTCCTGGACGTTCCTCTCCTTGCCCTGACCCAGTGCTAGTCGATGGTCAGGAAGAATTTGTGGTGGAAAGGATTTTAGATTCCAGGTTGTATAGAAATCAGTTACAATATCTGATTAAATGGCAGGGCTACCCAGTGGAGGACAACTCATGGGAACCGGTCAATAACGTTAATGCTCCTCGCTTGCTCCGTCAGTTTCATCAGAGGTACCCACACAAGCCTGGTCTGAGGTCATCCGGAGGTTGTCCTTAAGGGGGGAGTAATGTAAGGTTCTATGTATATATTCCTGAAACTCAGTTTGTTCGTCAGCCATTTTACTTTCTGTCTTGCTGCAGCTATCTTGCCCTCAGTCAAAATGGAGTTTCCAGCTTGCATGTTCCCGCCCTGATTCTCTCCTTTGCTTCTTAAGCAGCCACAGCTGAGCAATCAGTGCTTCAGAATCTAGCCTGCAGTGAACCTGTGACCTGACTCCTGTAAGCCTTGGACCTTGTACTCCAGCTATTTCTACTGAGGAACTCTGAAGCACTTGTGGACTCTGAACCCTGCTCTTTGAAAGACCCACGTTTGCATGGACTTACGGTAACAGAGAAGAAGATCCTGAATCTGTATTGGAGAGTGATTGCTGAGCTTGGATTACTCTGGCCTGCTGTGTCTCCTGTTTCTGTGTCTGCAAACTGTGTGACTATTTCTGCCAACTTGTATGAAGTAATACAGGACTTTTCTATATCAAACCTGTGACTCCTGTGTTTTCATCGCACCCAAGCACAAGACGCTATATGAACTGTACTACATACATTACATCACTGCTCTCAAAGCGTCGGCACGCTTGCTCACTGAAACTACACCCAGTTGACTCAGTTCTGACCAGGCTAAAGTGGCTATCTTCCTCCACTATTACTGGACTCCACACAGTAAACTAAGTTCAAGCTGTAGTCTTCAGTCTTTCAGTAACTCTTTCTCTCTCAGCTCATCTCTCACTGATCTCTAAGACGTTCTGAGGTGTTCTCTCATCATCTGAGGTAACTAGACTGACAAGATCTCACCCTTCTCGTCTGAGGTAATCTGAGATCTGATCTAATCTGAGGTAACTCTCTCTCTCAGCTCTCAGGCTAATCTGAGGTAACTGCCGTGTTGTCACTACCTTTATATACTGCGAAAGGGCTCCCTCTGGTGGATCTAGGGAATAGTGCAGATGTGTTGTGTGCATATAGGTCACTGTGGGTTTACCTTTGTTGCATCCTCCTGGGAACATGTGGCTCCAGGCACAGCTGGGCTACACAGACAAACAATCAGTAGATTTGGTTTCCAGTACCATCTCTATGCTGATGACACCCAATTATACACTTCTTCTCCTGATATCACGCCTGCCTTTTTAGAAAACACCAGTGATTGTCTTACCGCTGTCTCTAACATCATGTCCTCCCTCTATCTGAAACTGAACCTGTCAAAAACGGATCTCCTCGTGTTTCCTCCTCTACTAACCTACCCTTGCCCGACATCGCCATCTCCGTGTGCGGTTCCACCATTACTCCCCAGCAACATGCCCGCTGTCTTGGAGTCATACTTGATTCCAAGCTTTCATTCACCCCCCACATCCGATCACTGGCTCGCTCTTGTTATCTGCACCTCAAAAACATCTCTAGAATTCGACCTTTTCTTACTTTCGACTCTGCAAAAACTCTTACTGTTTCTCTTATTCATTCTCGTCTGGACTATTGTAACTCTCTACTAATCGGTCTCCCTCTTACCAAACTCTCCCCTCTCCAATCTGTCCTGAATGCTGCAGCCAGGATCATATTCCTCACCAATCATTACACCGATGCCTCTACCTTGTGCCAGTCATTACACTGGTTACCCATTCGTTACACCGATGCCTCTACCTTGTGCCAGTCATTACACTGGTTACCCATCCACTCCAGAATCCAGTACAAACTTATTACCCTCACCCACAAAGCACTCCATGGCTCAGCAGCAAATGAAAGCAATTGTTACCATCCACCTTTCGTGTCTCCCCTTCTTCCTCATAGATTGTAGCTGTGAGCAGCAGGGCCCTCATTTCTCTTGGTATCTGTGATTTATCTGATTATTGTTATTCTGTGATGTTTATTGTCTGTACAAGTCCCCTCTAATGTAAAGAGCTGTGGAATATGTTGGCGCTATAGAAATAAAATTATTATTATTATTATTATGGTGACATCGGGATAGAAGCCGCGACCTCTCGTCACCTTCTTTTCATCTGTTATTTAACTTAGATTAATGTATAATTATCCAGGAATTTAATGAGACATTTTCCAGAAATCCAGGGGCAACACAGAGGAACATTGCAGAACACAAGGAGGCACTTGATGAGGGGTCAGATACATAACAGGATCCCGAGACGTTTACATACTGACTGGAGAGCCTCTTGATCTGGGGCCAGTTGTGAAACCTTCTCTCTATACACATTGCGGCTCTTTCAAAATCCTAAAAGAAAGAAAAACAAAGATTTTTATCAAATATCTTAGTTAACCAATTACGCCTAATGGAATGGGGGCAATACCAACACAGAGTATTTCAGAAGAACAGAGTGCTGATCGGTGCTCCAGTCCATGGTGTCATGTGGTTTGGTGCTCTAGTCCCTAGTATTCCGTGGTTTGGTGCTCCAGTCCCTGGTGTCCTGTGGTTTGGTGCTCCAGTCCCTGGTGTCCCGTGGTTTGGTGCTCTAGTCCCTGCTTGTTTGGTGCTCCAGTCCCTGGTGTCCCGTGGTTTGGTGCTCCAGTCCCTGGTGTTACATGGTTTGATGCTCTAGTCCCTGCTGGTTTGGTGCTCCAGTCCCTGGTGTCCTGTGGTTTGGTGCTCCAGTCCCTGGTGTCCTGTGGTTTGGTGCTCCAGTCCCTGGTGTTACACGGTTTGGTGCTCTAGTCCCTGCTGGTTTGGTGCTCCAGTCCCTGGTGTTCCATGGTTTGGTGCTCTAGTCCCTGCTTGTTTGGTGCTCCAGTCCCTGGTGTCCCGTGGTTTGGTGCTCCAGTCCCTGGTGTTACATGGTTTGATGCTCTAGTCCCTGCTGGTTTGGTGCTCCAGTCCCTGGTGTCCTGTGGTTTGGTGCTCCAGTCCCTGGTGTCCTGTGGTTTGGTGCTCCAGTCCCTGGTGTTACACGGTTTGGTGCTCTAGTCCCTGCTGGTTTGGTACTCCAGTCCCTGGTGTCCCGTGGTTTGGTGTTCCAGTCGTTTGTGTCCTGTGGTTTGGAGTTCCAGTCCCTGTTGTTGAGTCGCCCTCCAGAGCAATGGGAACTCGGATCTGAGCCTATAGACTTCTATGGGGGATGTCACGGCAACACAGCTCAGTCCGTGGTTCTGGCGCTCACCCGTTAATGTGGGATATTTACAGGGGAATTGAATGTTGGTATGGGGATTCGTGACACCACCTGTGGTACCTGGTCAGGGTGACCAGCGCTGCGGTGCAGATCCACTGAAGGGTTGGTGTTGTGCAGCTATAGATGTTAGGTCTCCCACAGGTGAGGCTGAGTCCTTCAGGGCAGGTAGATGTGTAGGGATGCAGGACAGAGGGGAACCCGGCAGTTAGGGGTAATAAGGTAGACACACACACAAAAGTCACTTTGGTACCTTTACGGAAGATGTTGCAGGCACATCCTGGAGCACTGTAGGGTGAAGGGTGCACATCCAGATTCTCCCACTGAGTAGGTGTGTGGCCTCCTGTTCCTTGCCTTTTTGTGATAAAGTCCTGGCCTGCATGTAGTTGGGCCTAACTTGGTCTCCGTCCTGCACCTGGCTGACCTTGTGATTGGACCTTCTCTCTGAAAGGACAGGGTCCCTGATGGCCGGGCCCGGTCGGACTCCGTCCTCCTGATCCTGTTACGTATCAGCTCTGTGGTACTCCTGGGACTTGTAGTCCTCCAGGAACTCCGGTGTTCTCCTAATGGGTCGTGGAGATCCCTATAGGCTCGGACCCCGGTGTCCGGTCAATACTTGCTGAGGTAAGCTGTAAAGGCTCTTCTACCTCCATTACTGCTCTCTCCACTTGCCCTCGGCCTACTCTGAGCCTAATACAATTACACACACTGGCAGTTGGTGGGCTGCCTCTTTGCCGCTCTCAGAGCGTCGGCACGCTCTCTCACTGAGCCGCACTCACTCCTCTCAGCTCTGACTAGACTGGAGTGGAATCTACTCCACTTTACTAGCCTCCACTCTATTGAACTGAACTGCAGGCTGCAGACTTCAGTCTGTCTGAACTCAGCTACTGAGCTGACTGAACTCAACTAAAACTCAATTTCCTGTCTTCACCCTCCTTTTATATCACTATCGGAGCTCCCTCTGCTGGACTTAGGGATGGGTGAAGGTGTGTGAATGTATATAGTGACCTCTAGTGGTGAATTCCTTCTGCGCACCCTTCTGGGAGATATGAATCCAGACGCAGCTGGGCTCCACATTGTCCCATGGATTGGTGCTCCATCCCTGGTGTCCTGTGGTTTGGTGCTCCAGTCCCTGGTGTCCTGGGGTTTGGTGTCCCAGTCCCTGGTGTCCCATGGTTTAGTGTTCCAGTCCCTGGTGTCCCATGGTTTGGTGTTCCAGTCCATGTTGTCCCATTGTTTGGTGTTACAGTACCTGGTGTCCCATGGTTTGATGTTACAGTCCCTGGTGTCCTGTGGTCTGGTGCTCCAGTCCCTGGTGTCCCTTGGTTTGGTGTTTCAGTCCTTGGTGTTCAGTGGTTTTGTGTTCCAGCCCCTGGTGTCCCGTGGTTTGATGTGCCAGTCCCTGGTGTCCCGTATTTGGTGTCCCAGTCCCTGGTGTCCCATGGTTTAGTGTTCCAGTCCATGGTGTCCCATTGTTTGGTGTTACAGTACCTGGTGTCCCATGGTTTGATGTTACAGTCCCTGGTGTCCTGTGGTCTGGTGCTCCAGTCCCTGGTGTCCCTTGGTTTGGTGTTCCAGTCCCTGGTGTCCCGTGGTTTGGTGTTCCAGTCCCTGGTGTCCCGTGGTTTGGTGTTCCAGTCCCTGGTGTCCTGTAGTCTGGTAATCCGGTCCCAGGTGTTCGGTGTTCCAGTCCCTGGTGTCCCGTGGTTTTGCGTTCCAGCCCCTGGTGTCCTGTGGTTTGGTGCTTCAGTCCCTGGTGACCTGTAGTCTGGTGATCCAGTCCCTGGTGTTCGGTGTTCCAGTCCCTGGTGTCCCGTGGTTTTGCGTTCCAGCCCCTGGTGTCCTGTGGTTTGGTGCTCCAGCCCCTGGTGTCCAGTGGTTTGGTGCTCCAGTCCCTGTTGTCCCGTGATTTGGTGCTCCAGTCCCTGGTGTCCCTTGGTTTGATGTTCCAGTCCCTGGTGTCCCTTGGTTTGGTGTTTCAGTCCTTGGTGTTCAGTGGTTTTGTGTTCCAGCCCCTGGTGTCCCGTGGTTTGATGTGCCAGTCCCTGGTGTCCCGTGGTTTGGTGTCCCAGTCCCTGGTGTCCCATGGTTTAGTGTTCCAGTCCATGGTGTCCCATTGTTTGGTGTTACAGTACCTGGTGTCCCATGGTTTGATGTTACAGTCCCTGGTGTCCTGTGGTCTGGTGCTCCAGTCCCTGGTGTCCCTTGGTTTGGTGTTCCAGTCCCTGGTGTCCCGTGGTTTGGTGTTCCAGTCCCTGGTGTCCCGTGGTTTGGTGTTCCAGTCCCTGGTGTCCTGTAGTCTGGTAATCCGGTCCCTGGTGTTCGGTGTTCCAGTCCCTGGTGTCCCGTAGTTTTGCGTTCCAGCCCTGGTGTCCTGTGGTTTGGTGCTCCAGTCCCTGGTGACCTGTAGTCTGGTGATCCAGTCCCTGGTGTTCGGTGTTCCAGTCCCTGGTGTCCCGTGGTTTTGCGTTCCAGCCCCTGGTGTCCTGTGGTTTGGTGCTCCAGCCCCTGGTGTCCAGTGGTTTGGTGCTCCAGTCCCTGTTGTCCCGTGATTTGGTGCTCCAGTCCCTGGTGTCCCTTGGTTTGATGTTCCAGTCCCTGGTGTCCTGTGGTTTGGTGTTCCAGTCCCTGGTGTCCTCCAGTAGTTTTGTGCTCCATTTCTTGGTGTCTGGTGGGTTTCCTGTTCGGATTCATGGGTCCAGTTTGTTCTTGGTCCAGTCCCTGATGTCCGGTGGTTTATTGACACCGTTTCTTTGGGAGCGATTTGGTTTCCAGGTCCCTGGTGTAAAGTTCCTTTATGTCCTGTGGTTTAACCTCTCATGTGACTACAGATTTACTATCCAATTGTTGGTGTCCAGAGTCTCCAGCAGCACAGAGTATTTAAGGAGATGAATGTCTTGATCCTATTGGAAGGTAACAGACTAAAAATTGCGTAATGGAAGGAGCCGGATCAATGTCAGCACAGAGTGTTCAGGAACAGTATGAGCTCATCATAGTCTGAGCATAGTGGGAGGAGTAGAGTCCGCAGCAGCACAGAGTATTTCAGGAGAGAGATGACTCACAGTGGCATTCGGCAGTGACTTGTGCAGTTCCTGGAGTTTCATGTGCGTGACAATTCTTGTTTTTTTTTTTTTTTTTTGCTTCCGCGCAGTCACTGAACCGTGATCCAGGCAGTGGGGTAAATCTGTAACGCCGCTTCTGCTGGGAAAGTTTTCAGCGTGACCCCAAATGTTCCTGCCCCTAATCTGGATGTGACCAGTGGATTCATACAATGTAGCTGTGTAGCCCTGGTACACAATACCAGGAGGATGAGTGGAGAGGTAACAGTTAAGGTCTCTTCATGACATCATGTACACTTCTGACACACCCAGTAGGGGTGTGGAAGGGAGTGATTTAGTCAGTCAGTGTCCGGACTTCAGAGTGAGAAGTCAGTTTTCCTGTCCTTGGACAGAGTAGACGTGTCCAGTTTAAGTCTATCATCAGTTCAGAAAGTGGAGTCTGGTGTAGGTGTCTGTATACACCTTAGTCTAGTCAGAGCTGTGCCCCACTGGAAGAAAGACTGAACTATCTATTAAGAGACAAGCAAGGCGAAGGGCAAAGTGGAAGGAAGGTAATTGGAGAAGTGCTTTTGACTTGGAAAAGTCCTGCACGTTGCAACCGGTTACTGGGGACCGAAGGATCACTATTGTACAGCATAGTGAAGAGAAAACCAGGAATCTACCGGACCCTAGGTCGCGGCAGACAAGCCCCTTTATAGTCAGAACGTAGCTGGAGTCAGGGGGTGTGAAGACTTTGAGTTGTGCACGACAAGAAAAGGATTCAGCTCCCTCGCAGGAAGGCTTCTAACACAAATTTGACTGGGCAGAACAGCTAAAGACTAGCTGGAATCATAGAGAGGATTACGCTTCAGGCTGGTCGTACTCAGCTTCATTGGAAAGTAAAGGAGGCCCCTAACTTGCTTAGCTGTTGCCTCAAAGCTCATCCTCCATCAACCCCATCAGCCTCCCTGGGACCTGCCTTATCATCTTGCAAGTAAAGGTATGGAAAGACGCTGACCGTGTGAGACTGAGTTATTATTGCATGCCTGCACAATCCCTACCTAACTACCGACCTGAGGGAAGAGTCCCACCTGTAGGGGACCCGACATCTAGCTGCATCACCATCCCCTCAGAGATCTATAGCAGCGCTGGTACAAATTACCAGAATACTACAGGTGGCGTCACGAACTGTATATAAATCTATCCCCTGTAAATATTCCCCAACATACGCCAGACCGCCAGGGCCACAGACCGAGCCACAGCTACCTGTGACAATCCCCATAGACTTCTACGGGCTCGGCTCTGAGTACCCCATTGCCCTGGTAACCCACAATTGTGGTGGCGGGTCGACACAAAAACTTGGCGTCACGAACAGGATACGAAACTTGCAGCATTGCGAGCCCTGTGTGCCTGTGGAGTGTTTTTGTGAAAAAGGACTGTTTGCACTTTTGGCGCCAAAATCGCCATTTTTGTCGCCATGTTCGCGCCCTCAGGCGCTGGAGAAGAAGGTGGGCGTACCTGAAAGCGCGCGCAAAGTCTTGGACACGCCCCCGGCTCTGACTCATCGGCAGGTCCTGCAACAGAAGTGAACGCTCTGACATCAGAGCGCCTGCGACGAAGGTCCTGTTCCCACTGCTGTGCCTGTGAAGTAGCAGCGTCTGAAACCGGTAGGCTCCGTTTAACCAAGGGGGCGCTAAGATGTCACAACAACCGGCTGACAGTGCGGCCCCGGCCGGAGGCCCCAATCCCGCACCGCTTGGTATTGTAGCGCCGGATGGGGGCGCAGGCCCTGCACCCAGTCCGGTAGTCCCGATCATGCCACTAACGCTCCCATATATGCCTGGGGCGAAATGGCTTCCCCAATACAGCGGTGGGCCAGGCACATTAGCAGGCTTCAAGCGGAAGTTATGCAGCATCCTAGAAATGTACTCCATGCCTGAGAGACAAAAAGCTGCTGTGCTAATAGGGCAGCTAACTGGCGCTGCTGAAAGGAAGTGGAGACCTGGGATACCGTTGATCAGGAGTCGGTACCTGCGATCTTCCTGAAGCTACATGCCATATTTGAAGACCGCACAGAAACGGATCTCCGGATGGCCTTCTATCACTGTTCACAACAGCCAGGTGACAGCATCCGGGACTATGCTTGCCGACTACAGGGAGCCCTGAGAGCCCTCAAGCAAATTAACAATTTAAATGCTATCGACGAGAATAGAATGCTGAAAGAACAATTTATACAGGGATTGAGATCCCCAGAGGAACGCAGAACTGTAAATTGGTGGTCCTTAGATCATCCGGATGCTACCTTTGATGCCCTAAAAGACATGGCAATAAAAGGGCTGCGGCCCCTGGGCAAACCTGAGGTGGCCACCCAACATCATCAGGGTGAAGTCACTCTGGAACCGGCAGTAACCCCCTGTTCCCCGCTAGTGGCAGAAACCAAAACGCAGGTGACACCTCCTAGTGAATTGGACTGTCTGCGCTCAGAGGTGCGCCAGCTGACTAAAAATCTGGCCGCTGTGATGAGTGCCCTACAGCTGCGGAAAGAAGAGGAAGGGAAGATCTTGTTAGCTGACTGCCCAGAGGACGTTCCGTGGATGCACCGGAGAAGAAAGAAGACGTCGCCCCCCCGGAGGAGGACAACGCCACCCCCAGGAGCAACCTCTGATCAACACCCTTCTCGTCGAGAGATCATCTGTTATCGCTGCAACCGGAAAGGTCATCTGTCTACACAGTGTCCTTTAAACGGGCAGAACCTGGTCCAAGGGCCAACACCCAGGAGAATACCCGTCAGGCCCCCTAGACTGGAACCGCAGGTATGTGGGCGGGCGACCCTACCTGTCTATTATTCTAGATGGTATTGCTGTTCCAGCATTGTTAGACACTGGGTCCCAGGTGACCCTATACCTGATGCTCTATATACCAAGTACTGGTCAATGGACAGTCTTAAACCTCCGAGCCTTGACTTTACTGTGTATGCTTCGAATGGTCTTCCTGTAGAAGTACTCGGAACAAAATGTGTAGATGTAAAGGTGGGCAGAGAGGAGTTGAAAGACCAAGGGCTTCTGGTAGTAAAGACTGTAAATGAGGAGAACGGTTTAAATATCATTTTGGGTACTAACATTATCGGTAATTGTTTGGGAGAAGTTGTGTTCTTGCTCCAACAGCTCGCTGAGATTGCCCGACCAAGGCAGAGAGGAGTAATCCAAAGAGAGATCCGGGCCCTGGTGTGTCAGCAGCAAGCGAAGCTTACCGACGGCGAAATTGGTAATGTACGGGTCACTGACTCAGATCCTATTGTGATACCCCCAATGAGTGAAATGATCATTTGGTGCAGGGCAGCCATAGGTCTGAGAGGACAGAATTACCAAGCTGTAGTAGAACCCCACCATTCAGAACATAGACCTACACTTATGACTGCTAGGGGAGTAGTAGAAGTGGTGAATGGAAGAGTACCGGTACGGCTTCTCAATTGGGGAGATGATGAGGTAAATTTACCCCGTTATGCAACCATTGCTAAACTTCATGCTGTTGATAATAATTCTATTCTCCCGGCTGAGTCCTTAGACTCCTGTCAAATAGAGGAGGACAATGACCCAGCAACCCAGGTGGCGGAATGGTGTCAGCAACTCCATGTTGGGACGGACACCACTCCCGCTCACCAGAAGCAAGGGGTATTACGGGTGGTGCAAGAGTACGCCCAAGTGTTTAGCAAAAATCCACTTGATTTTGGGACAATTAAGGGAGTACAACATCATATCCCTACAGGCAGTCATCCTCCCATCAAAGAGCGGTATAGGCCCATACCTCCAGCTCATTATCAGAAGGCTAAAGAAATGTTGAATGATATGAAGAAAGCTGGGGTGATAAGGGATAGTTGTAGTCCCTGGGCAGCCCCTCTAGTTCTGGTTAAAAAGAAAGATGGTAGTATGAGAATGTGTGTGGATTACAGGCAGGTGAACCGCATAACACACAAGGATGCATACCCGCTACCACGCATAGAGGAATCATTAGCTGCTCTGAAAACGGCTAACTACTTTTCTACCCTTGATCTGACTAGTGGTTACTGGCAAGTGGCTGTGGCTGAGGAGGATCGTGAGAAAACGGCTTTCACCACCCCAATGGGGCTCTGTGAGTTCGACAGAATGCCGTTTGGGCTCAGTAGTGCCCCAGGAACATTTCAGAGAGTGATGGAAAACTGTCTGGGACATCTCAATTTTGAAACCGTGCTGCTATACCTAGACGACGTTATCGTGTATTCCAAGACATATGAGGACCATCTGAAGCACCTGGCAGAAGTGTTTGAGTCCCTGTCCAGGTACGGGATGAAGTTGAAACCCTCAAAATGCCATCTACTCAAGCAGAAGGTACAATACTTGGGGCACATCGTCAGTTCGGAAGGAGTAGCGCCGGACCCAGAGAAAGTCACTGCCATCCAGAAGTGGCCGGAGCCGAAGAACCTTAAGGAAGTGCGACAGTTCCTGGGACTAACGGGTTACTACAGGAGATTCGTGAAAGATTACACGAAGAAGGCAGCTCCTTTACAGGACCTCCTGGTAGGACAATCTTAAAGAGCAGAAACCCTCCTTTCAATTGGGGTAAAGAACAGGCTGAAGCATTCCAAAAGATGAAAGAGATCCTGACAGGTGATGAGATCTTAACCTATCCTGATTACAGCCAACCGTTCCTGTTGTACACCGACGCCAGTAATGAAGGGTTGGGAGCCGTTCTCAGTCAGAAGCAGAATGGACAAGAAAAAGTCATCGCTTATGCTAGCAGAAAACTCAGGCCAACTGAAAGGAATCCGGAAAATTATAGCAGCTTCAAGCTAGAGTTTCTGGCGCTGGTCTGGGCCATTACTGAAAGATTTAAGCACTATCTGGCCTCCAATAAGTTCACGGCGTACACAGACAACAACCCGTTAACGCACCTGGAAACCGCCAAGCTGGGTGCCATGGAGCAGCGATGGATGGCTCGGTTGTCCAATTATCAGTTTACTATCAAGTACCGGGCAGGTCGAAAGAATGCTAATGCTGATGCGTTGTCCCGAATGCCGCATGACTCTGATACGGAAGAAGAATCGGACGACCTGGAAGAAATTGAGCTACCCGCGTTCCATCGAAATGGGGTAGTCCACGAGCATCGAGTCCACAGAAAGCAGTATGGTGCAACATTAAATCCTTTACCCCATCACAGCTGGAAAGAGACTCAGGACAGTGATCCAGTGGTCAGCCGCATCAAGGAGTTGTTAAGTCAGGAAGGCTCCTCTCTGGAAAAGGATGCACCTATGTCAGCCAAGCTCCTGTGGAACGAGAAAAGCAGGTTGTTCCTATACCGTGAGAAGTTGTGCAGGAGATACGTCAACCCCAGAACCCATGAGATGGTCTGGCAAATAGTGGTCCCCAAGGCAGACGTCCCAATGGTGTTGGAAGCGTACCACGATCAAGCAGGACACTTTGGCTGGAGGAAGCTGGAGACCCTGTTGAGATGCCGGTTCTACTGGGTAGGGATGCGCAGCTCTGTCGAGAGGTGGTGTCGGAACTGTGGACCCTGTGGTCTCAGAAGAAAGGACTACGGTAGTCAAAAGGCCCCCCTGCAACCTATCCGGACGACTCGTCCCCTGGAGATTGTGGCCCTGGACCACGTCAAACTGTCGCCGAGTAGATCTGGATACTCATACGCCTTGACCATGGTGGACCATTACTCCAGATTTCTGGTAGTCGTTCCAGTGAAAGACCAGACCGCAGTGACGGCCGCGAAGACCTTTCAAGCAAGCTTCTGCAGACCGCATGGGTATCCCGAGCAAGTCTTAACCGATCAGGGACCTGCTTTCGAAGCTGATTTATTCAAGGAATTCTGTCATATGTACGGGTGCAAGAAAATAAGAACAACACCATATCACCCTCAAACCAACGGTCTTTGTGAAAAGATGAACCATATTGTCCTTGACTTGTTGAGATCCATACCGTTGGAAGACAGGAATCGATGGCCGGATTTACTACCTGATTTGGTTGATTTGTACAACCATATACCTGTAAGCTCAACTAACTGCACTCCAGCCTATCTTATGAGAGCAAGGCCCGGAAAACTACCAATGGATCTAGAACTTGGAGTGGTAGAACCGGAGGCAGACGACGCTGTTGAGAACTGGGACGTCAATCGGCAAGAGCAATACAGAAGAGTACAAATCTGTGTGGAGGAAAGTCTTAATAAGGCACGGGAGAAACAGGAAGATGTTTACAACCGAAATGCTCCTGCCAAGCCTCTGATGCCTGGAGAGGTAGTATTAAAAAGAAAAAGAAAGATGCATAAACTGGATAATCAGTGGGAGCAAGAACCCTACGTCATACAAGATTCTAAATACGACAACAGAAAAGTTTGTGTCGTCAGTAAAGACGGAGGAAGAACAACGACCACTGTGTCCAGAGATCATTTGAAGTTGTGTCCAGAACACTTAAAGAGTTGTGAAAAGAACCCTGTCCTCAATCAAAGAGAAAGAAAGGAAGAGGTCATACACACCGATCTGGGAGATTTTCCTGCGGATTGGCCCAGACTGGGAGATGCTGTGATAATTCCAGTGTTGCAGTTTTATCAGCCACAAGAGGAAGTTTCTACCTCCAGTTGTGCCTGTGGTGCCAGTTGAGCCCGCTCAGGAGTTACCCATCCCAGCAACACCTCAACCTGTGGAACCTCAAGATGGATCATCTGAAGCAGCGCCCCATACTATGGGATCTCCTGGTGAAGCTGACTCACACCGCCCAGCCATCAGTACGCTTGCCAGATCCATAGAAAGGTTAAGGCAGTTCTATAGTTTGCCGTTACGCAGTGCAGACAGATCGCAACTTGTTATACCTGAAACTACACCACGTAGATCAGAAAGAATCACAAAAGGGAAATTACCCATTAGATATCAGCAGTGATTATAACGAATTTATGTGAACATTGTAAAAGTCTGTATATATAAATGTGTTTTTCCTATTATGTCTTCGTTTAACAATGGACTCAGAGGCTGAGGACTGAGCCAGCCCAAAAACTGTATCCTGTAAATAGTTGCACTAAAGTGCCTTTTTAATGGTTTCACATGAAACCTTGACTCACCTCTGAACCAAAAACCCGTGTGGTGTGGCACTGAGTGAGGTCTGCATTTGGATGTCCTGCAGCCCACCCAGGACCCACGTTGAAGGTTTGGTGCGGGTCCTTCACAAGTATCTTGTATATATATTTATTAAATGCTACTTGATACTTTTGTATTTCTATATGTAAAATGTTATTGTTCGTAACGTTCAAGGTGTTCTCACCTCCCGGATGGGAAGATGTTATTGTTTAATGTTTATTGTATGAACAAAAATGTCTCTTTATATTTTACAGCCCGGGAGTGCTGTCGTTTACCATGGGGGAATGTGTAGCCCTGGTACACAATACCAGGAGGATGAGTGGAGAGGTAACAGTTAAGGTCTCTTCATGACATCATGTACACTTCTGACACACCCAGTAGGGGTGTGGAAGGGAGTGATTTAGTCAGTCAGTGTCCGGACTTCAGAGTGAGAAGTCAGTTTTCCTGTCCTTGGACAGAGTAGACGTGTCCAGTTTAAGTCTATCATCAGTTCAGAAAGTGGAGTCTGGTGTAGGTGTCTGTATACACCTTAGTCTAGTCAGAGCTGTGCCCCACTGGAAGAAAGACTGAACTATCTATTAAGAGACAAGCAAGGCGAAGGGCAAAGTGGAAGGAAGGTAATTGGAGAAGTGCTTTTGACTTGGAAAAGTCCTGCACGTTGCAACCGGTTACTGGGGACCGAAGGATCACTATTGTACAGCATAGTGAAGAGAAAACCAGGAATCTACCGGACCCTAGGTCGCGGCAGACAAGCCCCTTTATAGTCAGAACGTAGCTGGAGTCAGGGGTGTGAAGACTTTGAGTTGTGCACGACAAGAAAAGGATTCAGCTCCCTCGCAGGAAGGCTTCTAACACAAATTTGACTGGGCAGAACAGCTAAAGACTAGCTGGAATCATAGAGAGGATTACGCTTCAGGCTGGTCGTACTCAGCTTCATTGGAAAGTAAAGGAGGCCCCTAACTTGCTTAGCTGTTGCCTCAAAGCTCATCCTCCATCAACCCATCAGCCTCCCTGGGACCTGCCTTATCATCTTGCAAGTAAAGGTATGGAAAGACGCTGACCGTGTGAGACTGAGTTATTATTGCATGCCTGCACAATCCCTACCTAACTACCAACCTGAGGGAAGAGTCCCACCTGTAGGGGACCCGACATCTAGCTGCATCACCATCCCCTCAGAGATCTATAGCAGCGCTGGTACAAATTACCAGAATACTACAGGTGGCGTCACGAACTGTATATAAATCTATCCCCTGTAAATATCCCCCAACATACGCCAGACCGCCAGGGCCACAGACCGAGCCACAGCTACCTGTGACAATCCCCATAGACTTCTACGGGCTCGGCTCTGAGTACCCCATTGCCCTGGTAACCCACAATTGTGGTGGCGGGTCGACACATAGCCACATAATGCCGAATCCTGTGCGAGGAGAACATCGACAATCTCTCAAACCAACTTGTCAATAAAATGGTTGTGACATGTTGGATCCCTCGACCCCCTCCATTGCTATCGTCCTGTTTTCTTATTTCACAATGTATCATTCAGTGGTCACAGCTGTAGTTCTGCCCCAGGCCCCATCAGCCGCCCCCAGGCCCCATCAGCCACCACCAGGCCCCATCAGCCACCACCAGGCCCCATCAGCCACCACCAGCCTCCCCCAGGCCCATCAGCCTCCCCCATGCTCTCAACGGTAGGGGTAGACATTGTGCTTAGTGGCAGAATAAACCTGACATAGTGTAGAGATGCTGCGACACAGAATATTGTGAACTGAGAAAATGTGATGTCAATGATGCAGCAAAAAAATGTCAGTGTAGAATTCTGGTCAAAGCTCCGGTCCTAAGACCTTGCTCACAGCCTACAAAATATAAACACTGCTCCACAAAATACAAAAAATAAAGGGAACACTCAAATAACACATCCTAGATCTGAATGAATGAAATATTCTCATTGAATACTTTGTTCTGTACAAAGTTGAATGTGCCGACAACAAAATCACACAAAAATCATCAATGGAAATCAAATTTTTGTACCAATGGAGGTCTGGATTTGGAGAGACCCCCAAAATGAAAGTGGAAATAAGTCAGAATGATGCTCAGTATTGTGTGTGGCCTCCACGTGCCTGTATGACCTCCCTACAACACCTGGGCATGCTCCTGATGAGGCGGCGGATGGTCTCCTGAGGGATCTCCTCCCAGACCTGGACTAAAGCATCCGCCAACTCCTGGACAGTCTGTGGTGCAACCTGACGTTGGTGGATGGAGCGAGACATGATGTTCCAGATGTGCTCAATCGGATTCAGGCCTGGGGAACGGACGGGCCAGTCCATGGCATCAATGCCTTCATCTTGCAGGAACTGCTGATGAGTCGCACGTACACAGTACCAGGGCTTATGGGGTACTTGGCACCGAGCCCGTTGAAGTCTATGGGGAATGTCACAAGTAGCACAGCTCGGTCCGTTGCCCTGGGCGCTCATACAAAGGGGGATATTTACAGGGGATTTTAGGAATAGTTTGTGACGCCACCTGTGGTTTCTGATCAATGTGACCAGCGCTGCAGGGGGAATCCTCTGAGGGTTGGGGCAGCAAGGTGGTAGGTCTCCCACAGGTGGAGACTAGATGGATCCCTCAAGGTGTAATGGCAGTGCAGAGTGCAGGCAATAAGTCAGTCACACACAAGTGGTTCTCTTTCCATACCTTTACTGGTGATGGTTGCAGGTATGTCCCGGGAAGCTGTTCAGGGTGGAGTATGCACATCCAGGTAATCGCCAAGTAGGTTTAGGGCCTCCTTTCCCTTTAAAGTGTATGAGTCCTAACTTGCGTGAAGTCAAGTTTAACTCTGAATAGCACAGCTTCGCCCGGCCAACATTGTGGTGGAAGTCTTCTTTTGGTAGAACTAAGTCTATATCTGCAGTGCACTGCTAAACTCCTGTTCTGCCTGACCCCGGTTACATATCGACACTTAGGGCTACCCTCTGCGACTTGAAGTCCAGCAGGGATTCCGGTTTTCCCTCACTAGCCGTGAAGGTACTAGCAATACTTCGGACCCGGTGTCCGGTTAGTTGAGTGAAGGTGGTCTGTCACCGAAGTCAGTCCTTCCTAGGGTAACCACTCGCCCTTCGCCCTACTCTCCTCCTTAACATAAGCACAGGGCAGCAGTAGGTTCTGTCATTAGCTTTCTTCCTTCTTTCCAAAGCTCGCTGACTGATTCTCAGTAAACTCGATGTTCTGCAAACTGCAATCCCTTCCTTCTTTCCTTCAAAGACTCTGTCCAAAGCAGCTCTCAGGACGTTTCGTCAGACTGAATACGAGCCCGCTCCGAGAGTCACTTTCCACATTCATGGGATAATAGCAGTCGGTCTTTTCTGAGATATCAGCTTGCAATCTCTCTCTCTTCTGTCTCTGACAGGAAATCTCACACACGTCTGTCTCTAGCTCTGACTGAGCTCTGACAGGAAACATACTAGCCACTGCTGCCTAACTCACACCCTTAAATAGTCTAAGGTTCCCTCTAGTGGTAATACTGGGAAATGTGAGTGTTGTGAATGAATATCAGATTTTGCAGTTACCTTTTAGTGCATACTCCTGGAACATGTGTACCAAGCGCAGCTGGGCCACACACTGACACACTCCAGCCACATGAGGTCTGGCATTGTCCTGCATTAGGAGGAACCCAGGGCCAACCGCACCAGCATATGGTCTCACAAGGGGTCTGAGGATCTCATCTCAGTCCCTAATGGCAGTCAGGCTACCTCTGGCGAGCACATGGAGGGCTGTGCGGCCCTCCAAAGAAATGCCACCCTACACCATTAATGACCCACTGCCAAACCGGTCATGCTGAAGGATGTTGCAGGCAGCAGATCGCTCTCCATGGCGTCTCCAGACTCTGTCACATCTGTCACATGTGCTCAGTGTGAACCTGCTGCCTGTAACATCCTTCAGCATGACGGGTTGGCAGTGGATCAGTAATTTCATTTTCATTTTTTCAGATATTTTTAGTTTATCCTTTTCTCTATTTTTTTTTATTGTGTTTCTTTTCCCCGGTACCCTTATATACCTTATAATATTTTGTTTACATTTTCTCCTTTTCTTTTTTATTCTTATATCCAATTTTTTGTTTTAAAAATCGCCTGTGCTGTGGTATCTCTCAACAGGAGGGACGTGTGATGTTTGCGCTACGAGTGTAGAGCGCCAAAGGAGGAAAAGGAGCCATAAGGTCCGAGACCACAAGCATTTGTATCAAATCTACACAATGCTCTGTGAGCGAAACACATACAACTCACAGATCTCTGCAGTTCTGATTGTTTGTTGCAATGTATCAGTCCAGGTCCCAATCACAGCATTATCTACACTGCGCACAACTGTACATAGCAGGACTGTGAATGTACTTAAAGGGTTGTCCGGTCCAAAGTGACAAGTCTGCAGTCACTCTGTGAGCGGCCTTCTCCGTACTGGGGGCATTCATAAGTCTGCAGTCACTCTGTACTGTAGAGTGTAAGTTCTTATGGTCAGTGGGGTCCTCTCTCTCTCCTGTAGAGTGTAAGCTCTTATGGTCAGTGGGGTCCTCTCTCTCCTGTAGAGTGTAAGCTCTTATGGTCAGTGGGGTCCTCTCTCTCTCCTGTAGAGTGTAAGCTCTTATGGTCAGTGGGGTCCTCTCTCTCTCCTGTAGAGTGTAAGCTCTTATGGTCAGTGGGGTCCTCTCTCTCCTGTAGAGTGTAAGCTCTTATGGTCAGTGGGGTCCTCTCTCTCCTGTAGAGTGTAAGCTCTTATGATCAGTGGGTCCTCTCTCTCTCCTGTAGAGTGTAAGCTCTTATGGTCAGTGGGGTCCTCTCTTCTGTAGAGTGTAAGCTCTTATGATCAGTGGGGTCCTCTCTCTTCCTGTAGAGTGTAAGCTCTTATGATCAGTGGGGTCCTCTCTCTCCTGTAGAGTGTAAGCTCTTATGGTCAGTGGGGTCCTTTCTCTCTCCTGTTGAGTGTAAGCTCTTATGGTCAGTGGGGTCCTCTCTCTCCTGTTGAGTGTAAGCTCTTATAGTCAGTGGGGTCCTCTCTCTCCTGTAGAGTGTAAGCTCTTATGATCAGTGGGTCCTCTCTCTCTCCTGTAGAGTGTAAGCTCTTATGATCAGTGGGGTCCTCTCTCTCCTGTAGAGTGTAAGCTCTTATGGTCAGTGGGGTCCTCTCTCTCTCCTGTAGAGTGTAAGCTCTTATGATCAGGGGGGTCCTCTCTCTCTCCTGTAGAGTGTAAGCTCTTATGATCAGTGGGGGCCTCTCTCTCCTGTTGAGTGTAAGCTCTTATGGTCAGTGGGGTCCTCTCTCTCTCCTGTTGAGTGTAAGCTCTTATGGTCAGTGGGGTCCTCTCTCTCTCCTGTTGAGTGTAAGCTCTTATGGTCAGTGGGGACCTTTCTCTCTCCTGTTGAGTGTAAGCTCTTATGGTCAGTGGGGTCCTCTCTCTCCTGTAGAGTGTAAGCTCTTATGATCAGTGGGGTCCTCTCTCTCTCCTGTAGAGTGTAAGCTCTTATGGTCAGTGGGGTCCTTTCTCTCTCCTGTAGAGTGTAAGCTCTTATGATCAGTGGGGTCCTCTCTCTCCTGTAGAGTGTAAGCTCTTATGGGTCAGTGGGGTCCTCTCTCTCTCCTGTAGAGTGTAAGCTCTTATGGTCAGTGGGGTCCTCTCTCTTCTGTAGAGTGTAAGCTCTATGATCAATGGGGTCCTCTCTCTCTCCTGTAGAGTGTAAGCTCTTATGATCAGTGGGGTCCTCTCTCTCCTGTAGAGTGTAAGCTCTTATGGTCAGTGGGGTCCTTTCTCTCTCCTGTTCAGTGTAAGCTCTTATGGTCAGTGGGGTCCTCTCTCTTCCTGTTGAGTGTAAGCTCTTATGGTCAGTGGGGTCCTTTCTCTCTCCTGTTGAGTGTAAGCTCTTATGGTCAGTGGGGTCCTCTCTCTCCTGTAGAGTGTAAGCTCTTATGATCAGTGGGGTCCTCTCTCTCTCCTGTAGAGTGTAAGCTCTTATGATCAGTGGGGTCCTCTCTCTCCTGTAGAGTGTAAGCTCTTATGGTCAGTGGGGTCCTTTCTCTCTCCTGTTGAGTGTAAGCTCTTATGGTCAGTGGGTCCTTTCTCTCTCCTGTTGAGTGTAAGCTCTTATGGTCAGTGGGGTCCTCTCTCTCCTGTAGAGTGTAAGCTCTTATGATCAGTGGGGTCCTCTCTCTCTCCTGTAGAGTGTAAGCTCTTATGATCAGTGGGGTCCTCTCTCTCCTGTAGAGTGTAAGCTCTTATGGTCAGTGGGTCCTTTCTCTCTCCTGTTGAGTGTAAGCTCTTATGGTCAGTGGGGTCCTCTCTCTCTCCTGTTGAGTGTAAGCTCTTATGGTCAGTGGGGTCCTCTCTCTCTCCTGTTGAGTGTAAGCTCTTATGGTCAGTGGGGTCCTCTCTCTCTCCTGTTGAGTGTAAGCTCTTATGGTCAGTGGGGTCCTTTCTCTCTCCTGTTGAGTGTAAGCTCTTATGGTCAGTGGGGTCCTTTCTCTCTCCTGTAGAGTGTGAGCTCTTATGGTCAGTGGGGTCCTCTCTCTCTTCTGTAGAGTGTAAGCTCTTATGATCAGTGGGGTCCTCTCTTCTGTAGAGTGTAAGCTCTTATGATCAGTGGGGTCCTCTCTCTTCTGTAGAGTGTAAGCTCTTATGTTCAGTGGGGTCCTCTCTCTCCTGTAGAGTATAAGCTCTTATGATCAGTGGGGTATCCTCTCTCCTGTAGAGTGTAAGCTCTTATGGTCAGTGGGGTCCTCTCTCCTGTAGAGTGTAAGCTCTTATGGTCAGTGGGGTCCTCTCTCTCTCCTGTAGAGTGTAAGCTATTATGGTCAGTGGGGTCCTCTCTCTCTCTGTAGAGTGTAAGCTCTTATGGTCAGTGGGGTCCTCTCTCTCTCCTGTAGAGTGTAAGCTCTTATGGTCAGTGGGGTCCTCTCTCTCTCCTGTAGAGTGTAAGCTCTTATGGTCAGTGGGGTCCTCTCTCTCCTGTAGAGTGTAAGCTCTTATGGTCAGTGGGGTCCTCTCTCTCTCCTGTAGAGTGTAAGCTCTTATGGTCAGTGGGGTCCTCTCTCTCCTGTAGAGTGTAAGCTCTTATGGTCAGTGGGGTCCTCTCTCTCTCCTGTGAGTGTAAGCTGTTATGATCAGTGGGGTCCTCTCTCTTCTGTAGAGTGTAAGCTCTTATGTCAGTGGGGTCCTCTCTCTCTGTAGAGTGTAAGCTCTTATGATCAGTGGGTCCTCTCTCTCCTGTAGAGTGTAAGCTCTTATGTCAGTGGGGTCCTCTCTCTCTCCTGTAGAGTGTAAGCTCTTATGATCAGTGGGGTCCTCTCTCTTCTGTAGAGTGTAAGCTCTTATGATCAGTGGGGTCCTCTCTCTCCTGTAGAGTGTAAGCTCTTATGGTCAGTGGGGTCCTCTCTCTCCTGTAGAGTGTAAGCTCTTATGGTCAGTGGGGTCCTTCTCTATCCTGTAGAGTGTAAACTCTTATGGTCAGTGGGGTCCTCTCTCTCCTGTAGAGTGTAAGCTCTTATGATCAGTGGGGTCCATCTCTCCTGTAGAGTGTAAGCTCTTATGGTCAGTGGGTCCTCTCTCTTCTGTAGAGTGTAAGCTCTTATGATCAGTGGGGTCCTCTCTCTTCCTGTAGAGTGTAAGCTCTTATGGTCACTGGGGTCCTCTCTCTCCTGTAGAGTGTAAGCTCTTATAATCAGTGGGGTCCTCTCTCTTCTGTAGAGTGTAAGCTCTTATGGTCAGTGGGGTCCTCTCTCTTCTGTAGAGTGTAAGCTCTTATGATCATGGGGTCCTCTCTCTCCTGTAGAGTGTAAGCTCTTATGGTCAGTGGGGTCCTCTCTCTCTCCTGTAGAGTGTAAGCTCTTATGTCAGTGGGGTCCTCTCTATCCTGTAGAGTGTAAGCTCTTATGGTCAGTGGGGTTCCTCTCTCTCTCCTGTAAGTGTAAGCTCTTATGGTCAGTGGGGTCCTCTCTTCTCCTGTAGAGTGTAAGCTCTTATGTCAGTGGGGTCCTTCTCTTCCTGTAGAGTGTAAGCTCTTATGGTCAGTGGGGTCCTCTCTCTCTGTAGAGTGTAAGCTCTTATGGTCAGTGGGGTCTCTCTCTCTCTGTAGAGTGTAAGCTCTTATGGTCAGTGGGGTCCTCTCTTCCTGTAGAGTGTAAGCTCTTATGGTCAGTGGGGTCCTCTCTCTCCTGTAGAGTGTAAGCTCTTATGGTCAGTGGGGTCCTCTCTCTCCTGTAGAGTGTAAGCTCTTATGGTCAGTGGGGTCCTCTCTCTTCCTGTAGAGTGTAAGCTCTTATGATCAGTGGGGTCCTCTCTCTCTCCTGTAGAGTGTAAGCTCTTATGATCAGTGGGGTCCTCTCTCTCCTGTAGAGTGTAAGCTCTTATGGTCAGTGGGGTCCTTCTCTCTCCTGTTGAGTGTAAGCTCTTATGGTCAGTGGGGTCCTCTCTCTCTCCTGTTGAGTGTAAGCTCTTATGGTCAGTGGGGTCCTCTCTCTCTCCTGTAGAGTGTAAGCTCTTATGATCAGTGGGGTCCTCTCTCTCTCCTGTAGAGTGTAAGCTCTTATGTCAGTGGGGTCCTCTCTCTCCTGTAGAGTGTAAGCTCTTATGGTCAGTGGGGTCCTCTCTCTCTCTGTAGAGTGTAAGCTCTTATGATCAGTGGGGTCCTCTCTCTCTGTAGAGTGTAAGCTCTTATGATCAGTGGGGTCCTCTCTCTCTGTGAGTGTAAGCTCTTATGGTCAGTGGGGTCCTCTCTCTTCTGTTAGAGTGTAAGCTCTTATGGTTCAGTGGGGTCCTCTCTCTCTCTGTAGAGTGTAAGCTCTTATGGATCAGTGGGGTCTTTCTCTCCTGTGAGTGTAAGTCTTATGGTCAGTGGGGTCCTCTCTTCTGTAGAGTGTAAGCTCTTATGATCAGTGGGGTCCTCTCTCTCTCCTGTGAGTGTAAGCTCTTATGGTCAGTGGGGTCCTTTCTCTCTCCTGTAGAGTGTAAGCTCTTATGATCAGTGGGGTCCTCTCTCTCCTGTAGAGTGTAAGCTCTTATGGTCAGTGGGGTCCTTCTCTCTCTGTAGAGTGTAAGCTCTTATGGTCAGTGGGGTCCTCTCTCTTCTGTAGAGTGTAAGCTCTTATGGTCAGTGGGGTCCTCTCTCTCTCCTGTAGAGTGTAAGCTCTTATGGTCAGTGGGGTCCTCTCTCTCCTGTAGAGTGTAAGCTCTTATGGTCAGTGGGTCCTCTCTCTCCTGTAGAGTGAAAGCTCTTATGATCATGGGGTCCTATCTGTCCTGTAGAGTGCAAGCTCTTATGGTCAGTGGGTCCTCTCTCCTGTAGCGTGTAAGCTCTTATGGTCAGTGGGGTCCTCTCTCCTGTAGAGTGTAAGCTCTTATGGTCAGTGGGGTCCTCTCTCCTGTACAGTGTAAGCTCTTATGGTCAGTGGGGTCCTCTCTCCTGTAGAGTGTAAGCTCTTATGGTCAGTGGGGTCCTCTCTCCTGTACAGTGTAAGCTCTTATGGTCAGTGGGGTCTTCTCTCCTGTAGAGTGCAAGCTCTTATGGTCAGTGAGGTCCTCTCTCCTGTAGAGTGTAAGCTCTTATGGTCAGTGGGGTCCTCTCTCTCTCCTGTAGACTGTAAGCTCTTATGATCAGGGGGGTCCTCTCTCTCCTGTAGAGTGTAAGCTCTTATGGTCAGTGGGGTCCTCTCTACTCTCTCTCCTGTAGAGTGTAACCTCTTATGATCAGGGGGACTCTCTCTCTCTCTCCTGTAGAGTGTAAGCTCTTATGATCAGGGGGTCCTCTCTCTCCTGTAGAGTGTAACCTCTTATGGTCAGTGGGGTCCTCTCTCTCTCTCTCTGTAGAGTGTAACCTCTTATGGTCAGTGGGGTCTTCTCTCCTGTAGAGTGTAAGCTCTTATGATCAGTGGGGTCTTCTCTCCTGTAGAGTGTAAGCTCTTATGGTCAGTGGGGTACTCTCTCTCTCTCCTGTAGAGTGTAAGCTCTTATAGTCAGTGGGGTATCTCTCTCTCTCCTGTAGAGTGTAAGCTCTTATAGTCAGTGGCGTCCTCTCTCTCCTGTAGAGTGTAAGCTCTTATGGACAGGGTCCTCTCTTCTGTAGAGTGTAAGCTCTTATGGTCAGTGGGATCTTCTCTCTCTCCTGTAGAGTGTAAGCTCTTATGGTCAGTGGGATCCTCTCTCTCCTGTAGAGTGTAAGCTCTTATGGTCAGTGGGGTCCTCTCTCTCCTGTAGAGTGTAAGCTCTTATGGTCAGTGGGGTCCTCTCTCTCTCTGTAGAGTGTAAGCTCTTATGGTCAGTGGGGTCCTCTCTCCTGTAGAGTGTAAGCTCTTATGATCAGTGGGGGTGTAAGCTCTTATGGTCAGTGGGGTCCTCTCTATCCTGTAGGGGTAAGCTTTATGGTCAGTGGGATCTTCTCTCTCTCTGTAGAGTGTAAGCTTTATGGTCAGTGGGGTCCTCTCTCTCTCTTCTGTAGCGTGGTAAGCGCTTATGGTCAGTGGGGTCCTCTCTCTTCTGTAGAGTGTAAGCTCTTATGGTCAGTGGGGTCCTCTCTATCCTGTAGAGTGTAAGCTCTTATGGTCAGTGGGGTCCTCTCTCTAACCTGTAGAGTGTAAGTCTTATGGTCAGTGGGGTCCTCTCTCTCTCCTGTAGAGTGTTAAGCTCTTATGGTCAGTGGGTCCTTTCTCTCTCCTGTTGGTGTAGCTCTTATGGTCAGTGGGGTCTCAATCTTCTGTAAAGTGTAAGCTCTTTATGGTCAGTGGGGTCCTCTCTATCCTGTAGAGTGTAAGCTCTTTGTCAGTGGGGTCCTCTCTCTTCTGTAGGTGTAGCTCTTTTGGTCAGTGGGGTCCTCTCTCTCCTATAGGTGTTAGCTCTTATGGTCAGTGGGGTCTTCTCTCTGTATAGTGTAATCCCTTATGGTCGTGGGATCCTCTCTCCTGTAGGTGGTAAGCTCTTATTGTCAGTGGGATCCTCTCTCTGTAGAGTGTAAGCTCTTATGGTCAGTGGGGTCCTTCTCTCCTGTAGAATGTAAGCTCTTATGGTCAGTGGGATCCTCTCTCCTGTAGAGTGTAGCTCTTATGGTCAGTGGGGTCCTCTCTCCTGTACAGTGTAAGCTTTTATGGTCAGTGGGGTCCTCTCTCCTGTAGTAGTGTAAGCTCTTATGGCAGTGGGGTCTTCTATCTGTAGGAGTGCAAGCTCTTATGGTCAGTGGGTCCTCTCTCCTGTAGAGTGTAAGTCTTATGGACACGGGGTCCTCTCTCTAACCTGTAGAGTGTAAGCTCTTTTGTTCAGGGGGGTCCTCTCTCTCCTGTAGAGTGTAAGCTCTTATGGTCCGTGGGGTCTTCTTCCTGTAGGTGTAAGCTCTTATGATCAGTGGGGTCTTCTCTCCTGTAGAGTGTAAAGCTCTTTGGTCAGTGGGGTCCTCTCTCTCCTGTAGAGTGTAAGCTGTTTTAGTCAGTGGGGTCCTCTCTCTCCTGTAGAGTGTAAGCTCTTATGGTCAGTGGGGTCCTCTCTCTCTCTGTAGAGTGTAAGCTTTATGGTCAGTGGGTCCTCTCTTCTCCTGTAGAGTGTAAGCTCTTATGGTCAGTGGGGTCCTCTCTCTCTCCTGTAGAGTGTAAGCTCTTATGGTCAGTGGGGTCCTCTCTCTCTCCTGTAGAGTGTAAGCTCTTATGGTCAGTGGGTCCTCTCTCTCTGTAGAGTGTAAGCTCTTATGGTCAGTGGGGTCCTCTCTCTCCTGTAGAGTGTAAGCTCTTATGGTCAGTGGGCTCCTCTCTCTCTCCTGTTTGAGTGTAAGCTCTTATGGTCAGTGGGGTCCTCTCTTCTCTCCCTGTAGAGTGTAAGCTCTTATGGTCAGTGGGGTCCTCTCTCTCTCCTGTGAGTGTAAGCTCTTATGGTCAGTGGGGTCCTCTTCTCTCCTGTGAGTGTAAGCTCTTATGGTCAGTGGGGTCCTTCTCTCTCCTGTAGAGTGTAAGCTCTTATGGTCAGTGGGGTCCTCTCTCTCCTGTAGAGGGGTAAGCTCTTATGTCAGTGGGGTCCTCTCTCTTCCTGTAGAGTGTAAGTCTTATGATCAGGGGTCCTCACTCTCCTGTAGAGTGTAAGCTCTTATGGTCAGTGGGGTCCTCTCTCTCCTGTAGAGTTAAGCTCTTATGTCAGTGGGGTCCTCTCTCTCCTGTAGAGTGTAAGCTCTTATGGTCAGTGGGTCCTCTCTTCTGTAGAGTTAAGCTCTTATGGTCAGGGGTCTCTCTCTCCTGTAGAGTGAAGCTTTATGTCAGTGGGGTCCTCTCTCTCTCTGTAGAGTGTAAGCTCTTATGGTCAGGGGTCTCTTCTCCTGTGAGTGTAAGCTCTTATGGTCAGTGGGGTCCTTCTCCTGTAGAGTGTAAGCTCTTATGGTCAGTGGGGTCCCTCTCTCTGTAGAGTGTAAGCTCTTATGGTCAGGGGGTCCTCTCTCTTCGTAAGTGTAAGCTCTTATGTCGTGGGTCCTCTCTCTCCTGTAGAGTGTAAGCTCTTATGGTCAGTGGGGTCCTCTCTTCTGTAGAGTGTAAGCTCTTATGGTCAGTGGGTCCTCTCTCTCCTGTAGAGTGTAAGCTCTTATGGTCAGTGGGGTCCTCTCTCTCCTGTAGAGTTAAGCTCTTATGGTCAGTGGGTCCTCTCTCTCCTGTAGAGTGTAAGCTCTTATGGTCAGTGGGGTCCTTCTCTTCTGTAGAGTGTAAGCTCTTATGGTCAGTGGGGTCCTCTCTCTCTGTAGAGTGTAAGCTTTATGATCAGTGGGGTCCTCTCTCCTGTAGAGTGTAAGCTCTTATGGTCAGTGGGGTCCTCTCTCTCTGTAGAGTGTAAGCTCTTATGTCAGTGGGGTCCTCTCTCTCCTGTAGAGTGTAAGCTCTTATGTCATGGGTCCTCTCTCTCCTGTAGAGTGTAAGCTCTTATGGTCAGTGGGTCCTCTCTCTTCTGTAGAGTGTAGCTCTTATGTCAGTGGGGTCCTCTCTCTCTGTAGAGTGTAAGCTCTTATGTCAGTGGGGTCCTCTCTCTCCTGTAGAGTGTAAGCTCTTATGTCAGTGGGGTCCTCCTCTCTCCTGTAGAGTGTAAGCTCTTATGTCAGTGGGGTCCTCTCTTCCTGTAGAGTGTAAGCTCTTATGGTCAGTGGGGTCCTCTCTCTCTGTAGAGTGTAAGCTTTATGTCAGTGGGTCCTCTCTCTTCTGTAGAGTGTAAGCTCTTATGGTCAGTGGGGTCCTCTCTTCCTGTAGAGTGTAAGCTCTTATGTCAGTGGGGTCCTCTCTCCTGTAGAGTGTAAGCTCTTATGGTCAGTGGGTCCCTCTCTCCTGTAGAGTGTAAGCTCTTATGGTCAGGGGGCCTCTCTCTCCTTAGAGTGTAAGCTCTTATGGTCAGTGGGGTCCTCTCTCTCCTGTAGAGTGAAGCTCTATGATCGTGGGGTCCTTCTTCCTGTAGAGTGAAGCTCTTATGGTCAGTGGGGTCCTCTCTCCTGTAGGTGTAAGCTCTATGGTCAGGGGGTCCTCTCTCTCCTGTAGAGTGTAAGCTCTTATGGTCAGTGGGTCCTCTTCTTCTGTAGAGTGTAAGCTCTTATGTCAGTGGGGTCCTCTCTTCCTGTAGAGTGAAAGCTCTTATGATCAGTGGGGTCCTCTCTCTCTCCTGTAGAGTGTAAGCTCTTATGTCAGTGGGGTCCTCTCTCCTCTGTAAGTGTAAGCTCTTATGGTCAGTGGGGTCCTCTCTCTCCTGTAGAGTGTAAGCTCTTATGGTCAGTGGGGTCCTCTCTCCTGTAGAGTGTAAGCTCTTATGGTCAGTGGGGTCCTCTCTTCCTGTAGAGTGTAAGCTCTTATGGTCAGTGGGGTCCTCTCTCTCTCCTGTAGAGTGTAAGCTCATTATGTCAGTGGGGTCCTCTCTCTCTCCTGTAGAGTGTAAGCTCTTATGGTCAGTGGGGTCCTCTCTCTCTCCTGTTAGAGTGTAAGCTCTTATGGTCAGTGGGGTCCTCTCTCTCTCTGTTGAGTGTAAGCTCTTATGGTCAGTGGGGTCCTCTCTCTCTCCTGTAGAGTGTAAGCTCTTATGTCAGTGGGGTCCTCTCTCTCTGTATGAGTGTAAGCTCTTATGGTCAGTGGGGTCCTCTCTCTTCTGTTGAGTGTAAGCTCTTATGGTCAGTGGGGTCCTTCTTCCTCCTGTAGAGTGTAAGCTCTTATGGTCAGTGGGGTCCTCTCTCTTCTGTAGAGTGTAAGCTCTTATGGTCAGTGGGGTCCTCTCTCTCTCCTGTAGAGTGTAAGCTCTTATGATCAGTGGGGTCCTCTCTCCTGTAGAGTGTAAGCTCTTATGGTCAGTGGGGTCCTCTCTCCTGTACAGTGTAAGCTCTTATGGTCAGTGGGGTCCTCTCTCCTGTAGAGTGTAAGCTCTTATGGTCAGTGGGGTCCTCTCTCCTGTACAGTGTAAGCTCTTATGGTCAGTGGGGTCTTCTCTCCTGTAGAGTGCAAGCTCTTATGGTCAGTGAGGTCCTCTCTCCTGTAGAGTGTAAGCTCTTATGGTCAGTGGGGTCCTCTCTCTCTCCTGTAGACTGTAAGCTCTTATGATCAGGGGGGTCCTCTCTCTCCTGTAGAGTGTAAGCTCTTATGGTCAGTGGGGTCCTCTCTCCTGTACAGTGTAAGCTCTTATGGTCAGTGGGGTCCTCTCTCCTGTAGAGTGTAAGCTCTTATGGTCAGTGGGGTCCTCTCTCCGGTACAGTGTAAGCTCTTATGGTCAGTGGGGTCTTCTCTCCTGTAGAGTGCAAGCTCTTATGGTCAGTGAGGTCCTCTCTCCTGTAGAGTGTAAGCTCTTATGGACAGCGGGGTATTCTCTCCTGTAGAGTGTAAGTTCTTATGGTCAGTGGGGTCCTCTCTCTCTCCTGTAGACTGTAAGCTCTTATGATCAGGGGGGTCCTCTCTCTCCTGTAGAGTGTAAGCTCTTATGGTCAGTGGGGTCCTCTCTCTCTCTCTCTGTCCTGTAGAGTGTAACCTCTTATGATCAGGGGGGTCCTCTCTCTCTCTCCTGTAGAGTGTAAGCTCTTATGATCAGGGGGGTCCTCTCTCTTCTGTAGAGTGTAACCTCTTATGATCAGTGGGGTCCTCTCTCTCTCTCCTGTAGAGTGTAACCTCTTATGGTCAGTGGGGTCTTCTCTCCTGTAGAGTGTAAGCTCTTATGATCAGTGGGGTCTTCTCTCCTGTAGAGTGTAAGCTCTTATGGTCAGTGGGGTCCTCTCTCTCTCTCCTGTAGAGTGTAAGCTATTATAGTCAGTGGGGTCCTCTCTCCTGTAGAGTGTAAGCTCTTATGGACAACGGGGTCCTCTCTTCTGTAGAGTGTAAGCTCTTATGGTCAGTGGGATCTTCTCTCTCTCCTGTAGAGTGTAAGCTCTTATGGTCAGTGGGGTCCTCTCTCTCCTGTAGAGTGTAAGCTCTTATGGTCAGTGGGGTCCTCTCTCTCTCCTGTAGAGTGTAAGCTGTTATGATCAGTGGGGTCCTCACTCTTCTGTAGAGTGTAAGCTCTTATGGTCAGTGGGGTCCTCTCTCTTTCCTGTAGAGTGTAAGTGTGTCGACCCGCCACCACAATTGTGGGTTACCAGGGCAATGGGGTACTCAGAGCCGAGCCCGTGGAAGTCTATGGGGATTTTGTCACAGGTAGCTGTGGCTCGGTCTGTGGCCCTGGCGGTCTGGCGTATGTTGGGGGAATATTTACAGGGGATTGATTTATGTACAGTTCGTGACGCCCCTGTAGTATTCTGGTAATTAGTACCAGCGCTGCTGTAGATCTCTGAGGGGATGGTGATGCAGCTAGATGTCGGGTCCCCTACAGGTGGGACTGGTCCCTCAAAGTCTATGTGATTTGTGAAGTCGAGTGCAGATAAAGAACACAGTCTCACACGGTCAGCGTCTTTCCATACCTTTACTTGCAAGATGATAAGGCAGGTTCCAGGGAGGCTGATCCAAGGAGAGTGTATCTTGAGACGGCAGCTGGACAAGTTAGGGGCCTCCTTTAACTCCAATAAAACGAGTACAACCAGCCTGAAGCGTAGTTCCCTCAAATCTCCAGCTAATCTTAGCTGTACCTGCCCAGTCAGCTTAGTGTTAGGGGCCTTCCTGTGAAGGAGCTGAATTCTTATTGTGTCCTGCAGAACTCCAAAGTCTTCACTCCCCCTGACCCCAGTTACGTACTGACTATAAGGGGCTTGTCTGCCGCGACCTAGGGTCCGGTAGATTCCTGGTTTTCCTATCACCGTGCCTGAAACAACAGTGACCCTTCGGTCCCCAGTGACCGGTAGCAATGTGCTGGACTTCTGCAATCCTGTAGCACTAATCCTATAAATCCACTTGCCTTTCGCCTTGTCCACGCTGGTAACATAAGCACTCAAAACTAGCCAAGGGTCGAGCAGTCACTTCTTTCCTTTTCCTTCCAATGAAGTTAGCCACAGATGCTCAGTTATCACAGGCAGGAGCACGTCTCTGAACCTGATACCGTCCTTTAGACAGGGATGCTGAAGACTTTCCGTGCTAATACTTCTTCTTTCCTCAGTGTGTGTTGAGAAGGTGATACAGCTCTGACTAGACTAAGGTGTATTCCAAACACCTATACCAGACTCCACGATATGAACTGGTGAATAAGCAGGCTAGACTCTTTCCTCCCTCCAAACGTCTTCTCACAAAGAGGTCTAGACTCTACTCCACACGTCCTCACTGTCCAAAGACAGGAACTAGACTAATCACTCTAACACCTACTACCTTGACCACTCCCTCTAGAGTATACTCCACTACCCTAGGGGTGTGTCTAGTGTGTGTCGAGTGAATGGATATTTAGCATTAAACTGCCGTCTCGCCATACACTCTCCAGGGTACTGCGTGTGCCTACCACCAGGGCTACACATTCCCCCATGGTAAACGACAGCACTCCCGGGCTGTAAAATACAAAAGACATTTTGTTTATGCAATAAACTTTTAACAATAACATCTTCCCATCCGGGAGGTGAGGACATCTTGAACGTTGCAAACATTTATAGAAAAATACAAATAGTATCAAATAGCATTCAGTAAATAAATATACAATATACTTGTGAAGGACCCGCACCAAACCTTCAACGTGGGTCCTGGGTGGGCTGCAGGACGTCCGATTGCAGACCTCACTCAGTGCCACACCACACGGGTTTTTGGTTCAGAGGTAAGTCAAGGTTTCATGTGAAACCATTAAAAAGGCACAAAGTGCAACTATTTACAGGAAAGTTCTGGGTTAGCATAGTCCTTAACCTCAAAAGTCCATTTGTAAAGAAAGACATATTATATTAAATCGCATTATAAAAGTGCAACTGTTTATCATTTATCATCTATCATTTACCCAGCCGGGCATTCTATAATTAGAAATATATATTCACTATATATAACCTGTGCAAACTTTTTCAAAACATTTTAAACTTTTTGCTTTTTACTTTTGGTAGATCCGATAGGGATCTCACCACATTTCTTACTATCTATTCATCTTCTAATAATACACCTTCCACTACATCTTTCACCCCGGGGGCTGGAATGATGCAATGAGCCCTAGATCCCAAGACCAGCAAATCATGTGCTGCGATCAGGGTCTGGGTCGCGACAGTTCTGGTGCGAACCTCTAGGGGCGCAACGGGTATACTCTCTCCGCGTGACACCGATTGCGTCTCCATTACAGTCAACGATATAGACCGCGTCAGGGTTTGCGATCTAGACTGGGTCGCATGTTGCGATGTGGAGGTGGCTTTAACTTGCGATGAACTCTGGGTCGCTTGTTGCGATGACTTTGCAGGGGGCGATGCTGGGGCGCGGCCGGATGCTGCTTGAACTGGGACCGGGGACGCGGCGGTAATGGTGACGGTACCTGCGTCTGGGACGGGGTCGCGGACGATGGTGACATTCAGGGCATACCACCCCTTCATTCCCCAATGCCGCGTATAGGTGACTATATCTCCGTTTGCTAAGTCCCTCCCGGGATGACCTTGCGGCAGGTGGGATTCTACGTCACGCCTGCTGACAAAGACCGCTGGGTAGAGGCCCGGTTCACGGATAAAGCCCAGCCCTTCCGGAGCTGGAACTCAGTCACACACCCCCGCCGCCGCGGTTCCCGTAAGGTACCTTTGTCGCGACGGACAGTCTCCTTGTCAGCAATCAGCTCGGCATATTGTCGCTGGCGGTTCTTCTGAGTTTCCCGCTCTTCCTCCTGCTGACGCCTCTTCTTCTCCTCACGACTCCGCCATTCTTGTTCCCACTGGGCGGTGTAGGCGACGTCATCCAGGCGCGCCATTTCGTCCCAGTCCACATCTGGTAGTGACGGACAGGACCCCTCCGGTGTCCCTGCCGGGGACCGATAATCTGCTGCGGCCTCTTGGCCGGGCGGGCGTTCCGGGATTGGCTGTACCTCCTCAACCTCCTCCGCCTCCACCGCTTCACCAGTGGGATCGGGAACGGTACTTTCGGGGGCAGCCTCCGGTTGCTCCTTCGCCTTGGGCAGCAGACTCTTCGGTACTTGGAATCGTGGGGGTTCATTGAGGGGAGAGGACGCCGTGTTCGTTAGTTGCCACTTCAGCAAGTTACATCGGCGTCTCTCAATTCTCTCCAGTCCAGGTTGGACCATCTTCTTTAGGCGTGCGTTCTCCTCCTGGATCTCTAGCAACGCCTGTTGCAGGTGCAGGATCGCATAAGACTCCGATGCCGATGGCAGCTTGGCGGGGGCACGGGGCCTGCCTTCCTCCGCTGCTCCGCTCGGCTGCACACGTCCTGCCTCCATCATGTTCCAGAAGATTCTTTCTTCTTCCTGCGGAGACATCCGGTCTCTTCCGTGGAGGTGGGGTTTGCGTCTCCTCCTCCTCGCAGGGAAGGTGAAGAGGAGGCGGACCTCCTTTGCTGTAGGGCAGGACCGCATGTTGTAATAGCACTTTGAGAGGGCAGGCATTTTCTTCGCGCCACAGGGGGGTAGACGCCCATGAAGGTACGCCCACCTTCTTCTCCAGCGCCTGAGGGCGCGAATATGGCGACAAAAATGGCGATTTTGGCGCCAAAAGTGCAAACAGTCCTTTTCACAAAAACAAGTCCTTAGGCACACAGGGCTCGCAATTTCGCGAGTTTCGTATCCTGTTCGTGACGCCAAAGTTGTGTCGACCCGCCACCACAATTGTGGTTACCAGGGCAATGGGGTACTCAGAGCCGAGCCCGTGGAAGTCTATGGGGATTTTGTCACAGGTAGCTGTGGCTCGGTCTGTGGCCCTGGCGGTCTGGCGTATGTTGGGGGAATATTTACAGGGGATTGATTTATGTACAGTTCGTGACGCCACCTGTAGTATTCTGGTAATTAGTACCAGCGCTGCTGTAGATCTCTGAGGGGATGGTGAGGCAGCTAGATGTCGGGTCCCCTACAGGTGGGACTGGTCCCTCAAAGTCTATGTGAGTTGTGAAGTCGAGTGCAGATAAAGAACACAGTCTCACACGGTCAGCGTCTTTCCATACCTTTACTTGCAAGATGATAAGGCAGGTTCCAGGGAGGCTGATCCAAGGAGAGTGTATCTTGAGACGGCAGCTGGACAAGTTAGGGGCCTCCTTTAACTCCAATAAAACGAGTACAACCAGCCTGAAGCGTAGTTCCCTCAAATCTCCAGCTAATCTTTAGCTGTACCTGCCCAGTCAGCTTAGTGTTAGGGGCCTTCCTGTGAAGGAGCTGAATTCTTATTGTGTCCTGCAGAACTCCAAAGTCTTCACTCCCCCTGACCCCAGTTACGTACTGACTATAAGGGGCTTGTCTGCCGCGACCTAGGGTCCGGTAGATTCCTGGTTTTCCTATCACCGTGCCTGAAACAACAGTGACCCTTCGGTCCCCAGTGACCGGTAGCAATGTGCTGGACTTCTGCAATCCTGTAGCACTAATCCTATAAATCCACTTGCCTTTCGCCTTGTCCACGCTGGTAACATAAGCACTCAAAACTAGCCAAGGGTCGAGCAGTCACTTCTTTCCTTTTCCTTCCAATGAAGTTAGCCACAGATGCTCAGTTATCACAGGCAGGAGCACGTCTCTGAACCTGATACCATCCTTTAGACAGGGATGCTGAAGACTTTCCGTGCTAATACTTCTTCTTTCCTCAGTGTGTGTTGAGAAGGTGATACAGCTCTGACTAGACTAAGGTGTATTCCAAACACCTATACCAGACTCCACGATATGAACTGGTGAATAAGCAGGCTAGACTCTTTCCTCCCTCCAAACGTCTTCTCACAAAGAGGTCTAGACTCTACTCCACACGTCCTCACTGTCCAAAGACAGGAACTAGACTAATCACTCTAACACCTACTACCTTGACCACTCCCTCTAGAGTATACTCCACTACCCTAGGGGTGTGTCTAGTGTGTGTCGAGTGAATGGATATTTAGCATTAAACTGCCGTCTCGCCATACACTCTCCAGGGTACTGCGTGTGCCTACCACCAGGGCTACACATAAGCTCTTATGGTCAGTGGGGTCCTCTCTCTTCTGTAGAGTGTAAGCTCTTATGATCAGTGGGGTCCTCTCTCTCTCCTGTAGAGTGTAAGCTCTTATGATCAGTGGGGTCCTCTCTCTCCTGTAGAGTGTAAGCTCTTATGGTCAGTGGGGTCCTTTCTCTCTCCTGTTGAGTGTAAGCTCTTATGGTCAGTGGGGTCCTCTCTCTCTCCTGTTGAGTGTAAGCTCTTATGGTCAGTGGGGTCCTCTCTCTCTCCTGTTGAGTGTAAGCTCTTATGGTCAGTGGGGTCCTTTCTCTCTCCTGTTGAGTGTAAGCTCTTATGGTCAGTGGGGTCCTCTCTCTCCTGTAGAGTGTAAGCTCTTATGATCAGTGGGGTCCTCTCTCTCTCCTGTAGAGTGTAAGCTCTTATGATCAGTGGGGTCCTCTCTCTCCTGTAGAGTGTAAGCTCTTATGGTCAGTGGGGTCCTTTCTCTCTCCCGTTGAGTGTAAGCTCTTATGGTCAGTGGGGTCCTCTCTCTCTCCTGTTGAGTGTAAGCTCTTATGGTCAGTGGGGTCCTCTCTCTCTCCTGTTGAGTGTAAGCTCTTATGGTCAGTGGGGTCCTCTCTCTCTCCTGTTGAGTGTAAGCTCTTATGGTCAGTGGGGTCCTCTCTCTCTCCTGTTGAGTGTAAGCTCTTATGGTCAGTGGGGTCCTTTCTCTCTCCTGTTGAGTGTAAGCTCTTATGGTCAGTGGGGTCCTTTCTCTCTCCTGTAGAGTGTAAGCTCTTATGATCAGTGGGGTCCTCTCTCTTCTGTAGAGTGTAAGCTCTTATGATCAGTGGGGGGTCCTCACTCTCCTGTAGAGTGTAAGCTCTTATGGTCAGTGGGGTCCTCTCTCTCCTGTAGAGTATAAGCTCTTATGATCAGTGGGGTCTCTCTCTCTCCTGTAGAGTGTAAGCTCTTATGGTCAGTGGGGTCCTCTCTCCTGTAGAGTGTAAGCTCTTATGGTCAGTGGGGTCCTCTCTCTCTCCTGTAGAGTGTAAGCTATTATGGTCAGTGGGGTCCTCTCTCTCTCCTGTAGAGTGTAAGCTCTTATGGTCAGTGGGGTCCTCTCTCTCTCCTGTAGAGTGTAAGCTCTTATGGTCAGTGGGGTCCTCTCTCTCTCTGTAGAGTGTAAGCTCATTATGGTCAGTGGGGTCCTCTCTCTCTCCTGTAGAGTGTAAGCTCTTATGGTCAGTGGGGTCCTCTCTCTCTCCTGTAGAGTGTAAGCTCTTATGGTCAGTGGGGTCCTCTCTCTCCTGTAGAGTGTAAGCTCTTATGGTCAGTGGGGTCCTCTCTCTCTCCTGTAGAGTGTAAGCTGTTATGATCAGTGGGGTCCTCTCTCTTCTGTAGAGTGTAAGCTCTTATGGTCAGTGGGGTCCTCTCTCTTCTGTAGAGTGTAAGCTCTTATGATCAGTGGGGTCCTCTCTCTCCTGTAGAGTGTAAGCTCTTATGGTCAGTGGGGTCCTCTCTCTCTCCTGTAGAGTGTAAGCTCTTATGGTCAGTGGGGTCCTCTCTCTTTAAGTGTAAGCTTTTTATGGCAGGGGGGGCCCCTTCTCCCCCTTTTTAAGTGTAACTCTTATTTTCAGGGGGGGCCTCCCTTTTGTAGGTGTACTTTATGGTAGTGGGGGTCCTCTCTCCTGTAAGTGAAACTTTATGGTTGGGGGTCCTCCTCTTCCTTTTTTTTTTGGTTGGGTTTTTTAATTGTAGTTTTTCAGTGGGGGGGCCCCTTCGTAGGGGGTAACTCTTATGGTCATGGGGTCCCCTCTCTTTTTCCCCTTGAGGGTAAGTTTTGGTCAGTGGGGTTTCTCTTCTGAGGTTTAAGTCTTATGGCAGTGGGGGGCCTCTTCTCCTTAGGTGCAAACTGTTTGGTCTTTTGGGGGTTTTCTCTCCCTGTGAGGAAGTTTTTCATTTTTCCCCCCCCCCCCCCCCCCCCACCCCCCC
>JARQOD010003053.1:0-69391 GCA_033576555.1 Oophaga sylvatica
TCACCTTACCATTTCATTGTGTGGTCAATACATTACAGTGATTATACACATTTGGGTGATTCATTATTCCACATTTCTTGTTTGCAAGCCCTGCCCTAGGAAGCACAGGGAAAGGAAAAAAAAAATTGGTACCGGAGAGCTCAGGAGCTGCTGCTGCTCCCGAGCCCAGGCAGAGTGTACTGAGTGCACTCTGCTCTGGGGCATTTAAAGGGGCAGCGGCACTCCTGGGCAGAGGAGAAAAAAGAGGCAGCAACACTGCAATTCAGCCAGGGCCCCCAGCAGGAGGTGTTAAGAATAACAATGCTAAAGGCAATGTAAATAATAATGTGAATAATGTGAATAGTGTAAATAATGTATATATGGATAGTGAGGATGATAGTGATGGTATGAGTGACATTTTTGAGGATCTTTTTGCTGAGATGGTGCATGGAGGTGTGAATGATGGCGAAAGTGGTATGAATGAGGGAGTGAGTGTGGGAGTGAATGCAGGGGTGGATGCAAAAGTGAATGTGGGAGCAAGTATGAGTGGGGAGGGGGCTGGCCCATCTGCCCCCCCAGCCGTGGCACCCAGGCGTTCATTTGCGGGGGTCACGGCTGGGGGTCGGAGGGGCTCCCGGGGGGGTTCTCAGGGGGTCTCCTCACCTCTGGACTCCGGGGATGGCGTTTTGCACCGCCATTTTCTGGAGGCCCTCAAAAGGGGAGAAAGATCGATAATAGTAGAGAGGAGGACGTGGACTTGCCTTTCTGGATAGAGAGGCATGGTTTGGCCGCCTTACAAGAAAGAAGAGAGTGTTGTGAATGTGCTAGAAATGAATTCTGAGCAGAAGCTCCCTCTGGTGGTTGCAAACAGTACTGAACTATCCAATGAAGATTGTGAAGATTGGCGATCAGGTGTTACTGACTGGTCTTATATAAGGGAGGTTCCCTCCCATCAGGGTTGCCGGTGATCAATTGTTCTGGTCTCTTCTTTGATTACTGTTCACTTTGTAGCCTGCTGTTTCGTGCCTGCATCTTCTGCTAACAGATAAGACATTTTCTTCTTTTTGTTTTTTGTGCTTGCTTTTTGCATTTTGTCCTGCACTTCTGTGGGGGTCTGCCGGGTCCCCTCCGGGGGCTTGTGCTCCTCTCAGTTTAGTTCAGCCACTGTTGTTTGTTCATTTGCCTTTTCCAGTTTTTTCAGTGGCTGCTGTTTAGTTTTTGTTACACCAGAGAACTAATTTAGGTGGTAGAGGTCGTGTGATCTCAGGTGTTTTTGTAATTAGTATAGTTGGTACTTTTCAGGGTTTTTTGGGGTTGCAGTAAGTGTCCTTCCTATCCTTTTCTATTTAGGAAGTTTGGGCCCCAGCGTTTGCTCATACTATTTTCTATCTGTGTCTGTATTTCCTCTTGTCTAACCGCCATTACATGTTTGGGGGCTTTCTATGTTCTTTGGGGATCTGCTCTGGGGCAGATAGTCTTCCTCTTTCTGTCTTTAGGTGTAGTTAGCTTCTCAGGCTGTGACGAGGCGTCTAGGACCAACGTAGGTACGCTCCACGGCTGCCTTTAGTTGTGGTGGTTAGTCAGGGTACTGCAATCCCATAGATTCCAACCTCTCTGGTGTATTTCCTTTTTTGCTTGCTCTCCTCAGCTACCAAATCTTAACAGTATCACCGGCCTAAAAAACTGATATTTGTATGGTACACACAGAAGGGAAAAATAGTGTTAAAGAAAGAAGATTGTCAGAGTTGTCAGAGATTTTTTTTTCCCCTCTGTATCTCTGGGTGCTGAGGAGGATTTTTTATTTATTTATTTTTTTCTCAATGGAGTTTGCACAGTTGTCTGGCCGTGTGGATCAGCTTGCCACTGAAGTTCGGAGTATTGCTACCTATCTTGCTAGGTTGCTGGTTGTGGAACCTAGGATCCCCATGCCAGATTTATTTTTGGGGGATCGAGCTAAATTTCTGAATTTCAAAAATAACTGTAAGTTGTTTTTTGCCTTGAAATCTAAGTCCTCAGGGAACGCAGCACAGCAGGTTCAAATTGTCATCTCTCTCCTGCACGGCGATCCTCAGGATTGGTCTTTTTCCCTGACACCTGGGGATCCTGTTTTGAGTAATGTTGATGCATTTTTTCAGGCTCTGGGGTTATTGTACGATGAGTCTAATGTCACTGATCAAGCTGAAAAAGCCTTGTTGGCAATAAATCAGGGGCTTGAGGACGCTGAGTTATACTGTCAGAGATTCCGAAGGTGGGCAGTCCTGACCAAATGGAATGACGATGCTTTGGCAGCCCTTTTTCGGAAGGGTCTGTCAGAGAATGTAAAGGATGTTATGGTGGGTTTCCCTGCTCCCTCTGGTCTCAATGATTCTATGTCATTAGCGATTCAAATTGACAGACGTTTGCATGAGCGTAGAGGTATGCGTGGAATAGTGTTGCCTTGTGAACCAGCTTCTGAACCCATGCAGTGTGATAGAGTGGCTTCTGGGGCACAGCGTCATGAGTTTCGAAAACGCAATGGGTTATGTTTCTACTGTGGTGATGCCTCTCATGCTAATTTAGTCTGCCCTAAGCGGGGAAGACGTTTTGCACGCTCCGTTGTCTTGGGTAGTGTTCAGACTAAATTTTTGTTGACTGTTAGCCTGATTTTCTCCCTTTCCACATTTTCTGCTCAGGCTTTCGTTGATTCGGGAGCAGCTATTAAACCCGATGGATTTTGATTTTGCTAAACGTTGTGGGTTTCCCTTGATACCCCTACGGAAGTCTATTCCCCTACTGGGGATCGATTCTACCCCTTTGGCTGAGAATAAACCTCAGTTCTCTACTCAGGTGATAATGAGGGTTGAACCTGATCATCAGGAGAGTTGCACATTTTTGGTTCTGTATAATCTGCATGACATTATCATACTGGGTTTCCCGTGGTTACAGTCTCATAATCCTGTTTTGGATTGGAAATCTGTGTCTGTAACCAGTTGGGGCTGCCAATGTGTTAATACCAACACTCCTATTTTTTCTGCCTCCCCCCAGGCTCAGGATGTTCCTGACTTTTTGACTGATTTTTCTGATGTGTTTAGCGAAAGTAAATCTGCATCCTTGCCCCCCCATAGGAGCTATGACTGCGCTATTGAATTAGTGCCTGGTAGTAAATTCCCTAAAGGTCGCCTTTTTAACTTGTCTGTACCTGAACATGACGCTATGCGGTCTTATATCAAGGAGTCATTGGAGAAGGGTCATATCAGACCATCCTCTACACCCTTGGGTGCCGGTTTTTTCTTTGTGGCCAAAAGGATGGTTCATTAAGGCCGTGTATTGATTATCGTCTCTTGAACAATATCACTGTGAAATATCAATATCCGTTACCCTTGATTTCTGACCTGTTTTCCAGGGTGAAAAGTGCTACTTGGTTTACCAAGCTTGACCTCAGGGGGGCATATAACCTTATTAGCATTAAGCAAGGGGATGAATGGAAGACGGCACTTAATACCCCAGAGGGGCATTTTGAGTACCTAGAGTGATGCCCTTTGGGCTCACTAATGCTCCTTCTGTCTTCCAGTCCTTCATGAATGACATTTTCAGGGATTTTGTGGATAAATTTCTGATTGTTTATTTGGATGATATCTTGATTTTTTCCAATGACTGGGACTCTCATGTGAAACATGTTCGGACTGTGTTCCAGATTTTGAGAGAGAATGCTCTGTATGTGAAGGGATCAAAGTGTCTTTTTGGCGTACAGAGGATCTCATTTCTGGGATTCATTTGTCCCATCTGTTATTGAAATGGACCCGGTCAAGGTTCAGGCCATCTGTGATTGGGTCCAACCTACTTCATTAAAGGCTCTTCAAAGATTCTTGGGTTTTGCCAATTTTTATCGTAAATTTATTGGTAATTTCTCTGTTATTGTTAAACCATTGACTGATTTGACCAAAAAGTGTTCTGATGTGGTGAATTGGCCTCCTGAGGCAGTCTCTGCTTTTCAGGAACTTAAGCAGAGATTCACTTCTGCTCCTGTTCTACGGCAGCCTGATGTTTCTCTGCCATTTCAGGTGGAGGTTGATGCCTCTGAAATTGGGGCAGGTGCCGTTTTGTCCCAAAGAGATCCAGAGACCTCTAAAAGTAACTCTTGTGCCTTTTTCTCTCGAAAATTTTCTCCAACTGAACGTAATTATGACGTGGGTAATCGGGAGTTATTGGCCATGAAGTGGGCTTTTGAAGAGTGGAGACATTGGCTGGAGGGAGCCATACATCAGGTGGTGGTCTTCACGGACCATAAGAATCTGGTTTATCTGGAATCAGCCAAGCGACTTAATCCTAGACAGGCCAGGTGGGCCTTGTTTTTCACACGTTTTAATTTTGTGGTTTCCTTTCTTCCTGGCACTAAGAATGTTAAGGCGGATGCCCTCTCGAGGAGTTTCCTTGCGGACTCTCCTGAGTTATCTGATCCTGCTGTTATTTTGAAAGAGGGTGTAGTTCTTTCCGCCATCTCGCCCATCTGTGGGGGTCTGCCGGGTCCCTCCGGGGACTTGTGCTCCTCTCAGTTTAGTTCAGCCACTGTTGTTTGTTCATTTGCCTTTTCCAGTTTTTTCAGTGGCTGCTGTTTAGTTTTTGTTACACCAGAGAACTAATTTAGGTGGTAGAGGTCGTGTGATCTCAGGTGTTTTTGTAATTAGTAGAGTTGGTACTTTTCAGGGTTTTTTGGGGTTGCAGTAAGTGTCCTTCCTATCCTTTTCTATTTAGGAAGTTTGGGCCCCAGCGTTTGCTCATACTATTTTCTATCTGTGTCTGTATTTCCTCTTGTCTAACCGCCATTACATGTTTGGGGGCTTTCTACGTTCTTTGGGGATCTGCTCCGGGGCAGATAGTTTTCCTCTTTCTGTCTTTAGGTGTAGTTAGCTTCTCAGGCTGTGACGAGGCGTCTAGGACCAACGTAGGTACGCTCCACGGCTGCCTTTAGTTGTGGTGGTTAGTCAGGGTACTGCAATCCCATAGATTCCAACCTCTCTGGTGTATTTCCTTTTTTGCTTGCTCTCCTCAGCTACCAAATCATAACAAGAGAGGGAGGGACTGTCTGGTCTCTCTCGACAGCTGGGCAAGGGCCGGTGAGGAGGAATGTGGTCCGTCTTCGGTGGGGGGCAGTGAAGCTTGCCCACCCAGGAGCAGGGTGGTGGAGCTCCTCCTGAAGATGGGCTTCAGGGCAGATGACATCTTTGCCCTGATCCATCCCTCATCGGCCCGGTTCTTTGATATCAGCTTTGTTCGACCAGAGGGACTTGAGCTCTTCTGGTCGAATTATGAGCTGGTGAAGGGGGAGCCCAGATGGCGAGGCTTCGTCGTGCAGGCGATGTTTCGTCAGAATTCCGTCGAGAGTGACCGTGGTGACATGTAACGAGTCACTCTCTGGCGTGGACATAATGATGTGGCTTTCCCGTTATGGGGAAGTCACCGAGGTCCCAAAAAAGAACAGGGATGAATTTGGTATTTGGTCGGGTTAAGTTGAAGGTCTCAGGCGATAAGGTCACCCACATCCCTTCCTCGGCATTCCTGGGAAGGGACAGGATCCTGGTCTTCTACCAGGGGCAGCCGAAGGTCTGTCACAAGTGCGGCGATCCCTGCCACTTCAGCGCAAGCTGCAAGGTGCAGAAATGTGACTTGTGTGGTGGGGTGGGTCATCTCGCCGCTGCGTGTAAGGACATTCGGTGCCACCTGTGTGGTGACCTTGGTCACCCATATAGCCGCTGCCCTCGCTCCTTCTCCAATACTGCTGTGGGCCCGGTGGGGGAGAGACCGTGGGGGGGAAACCTCCTGTGGGGCTTCCTCCGTCGCGGCGGGCGGTGGTGGCGGTGAGGGGGCTGAGGGGCCGGTGAGGAAAGGCAAGGTCACTAGAGGCCCCTCATATCAACGGAGGCAGGCGGCTCGCCATGGGGGTAAGGAGCAGGTGGAACCTCGGGTAGCCAGGCTGGTGCCTGCTCCTCCCTCTAGGTTGGTGGCTAAAGCCTCTGAGGCCCTGGGGGAGGAAGCGGTTTAAAGAGGAGATCAGGAGAATGGAGAGGGACAATAAAGCGGCTGACTCAGACAGCTCCTCTCAATATGAAAGTGTTGATGAGGAAGTCATAGAGCCTGCCTACAACATCAATGGGTGGGAAAAAAACATGCCAACAGGAGGGGGAGGAGGAGGCTGAACAAGTCTTCCAAATCCCCCCACCCCCAACCGTGAGTGTACCAACGGAAGGGCCCACCGTTCCCCCTCTGATCACACTCTCAAACCGGTTCCAGGCCCTCGGAGACTCTGCTAAACAGTCGCTGGATGAGGGCAAGGGGCCGGGGGCGGCATCGGGGGGTCGTTCAGGGGATGGCTGAGTCTAACCCTTAGGGGACGTTGTTTCTCCTGGGGGGGGGACAGACCCGGAGTCCAGAGGTGAGGACACCAGGGGAGGAGGAATGGACACCTCGACTACCTTAAAGAGGAAGGGTTCTGACTCCTCCCCAGAGGGTGGTGGGAGCGGGGTGGGTAAGAAGAAGGCCGTCGAACTTGATCACTCATGATGGCTGAACTCGCCCCGTTGACTCTTGCGTCCATTAATGTCGCCAGCATTAAGTCAGATGCGGCTAGATTTACGGCCTTTGAATTTCTCACCCTAATTGAAGCTGAAATTTTATTTTTGCAGGAGACCAAACTAACTGACATGGGGGCCATACATAAAGCACGGAGAGAGTGGAGGTGCGGGCCCTCATACTGGTCTCTTGCGGCCGAGCCGTATAGCGGGGTGGCAGTCCTTTTTAAGACTGCAGATGTGGAATGCAGACGAGTGATTGAGTTAGAAATGGGGAGGTGCCTGGTCCTTGACGTCTTCATGAGGGGACAAGAGCTGCGGCTCATAAACATCTACGGCCCACAGTCAAAGTGGGACCGGAAATGTCTCTTCCTGAAGATTAAGCCCTTTCATTTTACAAGCCGACAGGTGGTCTTCGGTGGGGACTTCAACACCATTACGAGGTCCCGAGATCGGGGGGGGTCCTGGAGATCGCCTGACTTATGACAGCGTCGCGCTTAATAGCATAGCCAGTGAAGCTCGCCTGGTGGATGTCCACACCCCAGGCCACGGGGGTTTCACCTATCATAGGGGTAGCTGTAGATCTAGAATAGACAGGTTTTTTTTAAAGGAGGATGCCATCTTTTCTGCTGTGTCCGCCGTTGAGGTGGAGTTCTCCGATCACTGTCTAATTTTCTTTTCTCTTAATGTTGCAGAGATTTCCCGGATAGGAAGAGGGCTGTGGAAGCTGAATTCGTCCCTGCTGGAAGAAGCGAACGTGAGACAATCCTTCGAGGATTTTCTTCAGAGCCAGGTACCGCTTTTGGATCTCTGTAGTAGTAAGTCAGAGTGGTGGGAGATCTTCAAAAAGCGGGTGGCGGGGTTCTTCCGCCAGCTCTCGAGCCTCAGGAGTCTGAACAGGCATCGCTTGTGACGCGCACCACATTGGTGGTACCAGGGCTATGGGGTACTCGGAGCCGAGCCCATGGAAGTCTATGGGAGTTGTCACTGGCAGCAGAGCTCGGTCCGTGGCCCTGGCGGTCATGCAATGGGGGATATTTACAGGGGATTATAAAGATAGTTTGTGACGCCACCTGTGGTTTCTGATCTGATTGACCAGCGCTGCAGGGTAGATCTCTGAGGGGATGTTATGGCAGCTATGTGTTAAGTCCCCCACAGGTGGGACTGGTCCCTCAAAGTCTATGGTGGTGATGCAGGGTGCAGATAAGAATTCAGTCACACACAATGCAGTCTCTTTCCATACCTTTACTTGTAGATGTTGCAGGTATGTCCCGGGAAGCTGGTTAGGTTGGAGAATGCACATTCAGGAAAACTGTTGAGAAGGTTAGAGGCCTCCTTTATCCTTTTAATGTGTGTGTCAGTATTCCGGGTTTTCTAGGTAACTTTGTCAATGATTTTGCCCTTTGTTAAGATGGAGTTTGCTGTTTTGTGTGCCCTACTTCCTGTTCGTTTGTTTAAAGCCTGGCTCAGGTGCTGGCTTCACTGCTGGAATATTCTGCTTCCGTTTCCCTGCAACCCAGCTGCTTTGTTCCTCACAGATCTTTTGTGTGTTTACCAGGAAAGTGCATAGCCTTATCTTCAGGTGTTTCTCAGCCACAGCAGCTTCTACCCATGGCTCTGGACATTCTCTGCATATGTAAGTTGCACAAAGTACTGTGTTATCACTAAACTGTTGACTTGGGAATTTAACCCTTGGTTCACTCCATCTGATAAGAACTGTGTTTCTGAACTGTTGCTGTTTAACCCTTTGTGCATTACCTCTGGTGAGAGCTGTTGGAACTGTTACTGGAACCTTACTGACATATGAACTTGTTGTTGGACTTCACTGAATTAAGCCACAACTGAGATTAACTTGTTCCTGGACCTCCCTGTGTTTTCTGCATACCTGGATCTGACTCTTCACACACCAGCAGTGTGTAAATCCAGCCACGTTATCTGTGCATCAGACTTACCTTGTGGTCACATTTGTGTGAGGACTCCGTCGTAAGAACTTTACCACCCTCGCTATAGAGGTTCAAAGACTTATATATCCGGATTCATATAACTGGACTTGTGTATATATATATGGACTCATTGCATGTCACTACGGGTTGTTTGAATATTGTTTTTGGGTGTTTTGCTGTTTCACAAATATTATTTGCATTCAAAGAAACCCGTCTCTGATTGTTCATTGCCCCACGCTATCAGAATCCTCGAGTTCCTACAATAGTATTACAGTGTGTGAGTACAACTTGCATAAAGTCAAGTGCAACTCTTTTAATAGCAACTGCGCCCGGCCAACATTGTGGTGGAGCCTTCTATGTCTCTGATTATCAGATGTTGAGAGAACTAAGTCCTTACTTTTGTCGTGCACTGACTCAAAGTCCCCGTTCTCCCTGACTCCGGTTACGTATCAGTGCTTAGGGCTACCTTCTGCGACTTGTAGTCCAGAAAGGCCTCCGGTTTTCTTATTACTAGGCATGAAGCACTAGCAACGCTTCGGACCCCGGTGTCCGGTTAACTGAGTGAGGGTGATTTGTCCCTTTAGTCACTCTTGCTTCTCCACTCGCCCTTCGCCCTGCTCTCGCCCTTAACATAAGCACGTGTAGCAATGGTGTCAAGGTCAGCTTTCCTTCAGTGCTCACTGACCTGTTCTCAGTTGACTCGTTGGTATAACTGCTGTAATTCCTTTCCTTCTTTCCTTCACAGAACTCTGTCCAGAGCAGCTCACAGGACGCTTCGTCAGACTGTATTTACGCTGTAGCTCTGAGAGTCACCTTCCACTTTCTTAGGAACACAGGCAGCTTGTTCTGAGTAGCAGGTTAAGATGTAGCTCTGACTAGGCTAGGATGATTCACTTCACCCGTACTAGCCTCCACTTTCTTATCAGATGAGCTACACAAGCTCTGTGTGGGTTCAGTCTTCTCTCCTCTCCCTCCAAGACTAATCTGATCTTCTCTGTCCAAAGACAGGAACTTGAATGAATCACTATTGCTATGTCACACTACTAAATAGTCTGATATGCCTCTAGTGGCAATGCTGAGAAGTGTGCGTGAATGAATATCAAGCTTTACAGTTACCTTCCTGTGCATTTTCCAGGAGACATGTGTGCCTTGCGAAGCTGGGCCACACATCCCCCCTAGTTAAACTCAGCACTCCCGGACTGAAATAGAAAAGAAAAAAACATTTTTGTTTTGCATATAACATCAACATAATAACTCATCCCTTGCGGGAAGTACGGACTCTTGAACGTTACATTTTGTACATAGATCAGTAGAAAATTATCAAAATACTTTTCAATAAATACATAGTATAAGACAAGATTCTTGTGGAGGACCCGCACCAAAAACCTCCCACGTGGGTCCTGGGTGGGCTGCAGGACTTCTGACTGCAGACCTCACTCTAGGCCACACCATACGGGTTTTTCTTCAGAGGTAGTAAGGCTTTATGTAAAACCAAAATGGGGCACCGAAGTGCAAACTATTTACAATAAAAGTTTTTGGGCTGGCAAAGTCCACAGCCACGCAGTCCTTTGCATGAGAAAACACATTTCAAGTAAAATCACATTAATACTTTAACTCTTATTTACCCAGCCGGGTATTCTACTTTAAATAAGCATAGTAGTAAACATTATTCAACATTTCTATAAAGTGCAATTTTTTCCATAAAACTTCTTCAAACTTTGTACATGTTCAGTTGCAGTAAACCCCTGTCTGGGTCCTACTGTGTTTCATCTTTCTTGCTTGTGACCATTACTTTTTCCATTCCTGGGGCCAGAAGTATACAATGACCTCGGGAACCCATTACAAAAAGATCATGTCCTGCAATGTACGTTTGTGTAGCGACATCTTTTGGTTGAGCTGGGGACCCAACGGGTGTCTCCCTGGCGTAGAACGCAGGTTGCGTTGTAAAAGGTGCCGCAGTGTACAATTCAGGTTGCGATGCAGAAATGGTCGCAGGTTGCGATGCAGAAGTGTACGCAGGGGGCGATGCTGAAGTAATCACAGGTTGCGATGCAGAGTGGGTCGCAGAATATGAGGCTGGATAGGATCTTGGTGCAGAGGAGGATGCAGGTTGCGATATTGGTGCACTGCTTGGTGCTGACGCCAAAGATGACGCTGCTGGGGTTTGCGGTGCTGTGGCACGGAAGACCTCACTGGCTTCAGGGACGGGGTCGCTGACATGGGTGACGTTTAAGGCGTACCACCCTTTTAACCCCCAGTGCCGCGTGTAACTGACAATATCCCCGTTTACAAGATCCCTCCCAGGGTGCCCGATGGTTAAATGGGACTCCACATCTCTCCGACTCACAAAGATCTCTTGGTATAGGCCCGGCTCATGTATGAAGCCCCAGCCTTTGCGGAGTTGGAACCCTGTTATGCACCCCTGACGCCGCGGTTCCCGTCGCGTACCTTTGTTCTTCCGGACGGCCTCCTTGTCAGCAAGGAACTTTTCATGGTACTGCTGCCGCTGCTGCTGCGCCTCTCTCTGCTCCTGTTGGCGTTGCTTATCCAGATCACGGCGTCGCTGCTCATTTTCCACTTTTACAGCATAAGTGACGTCATCCAGATACTGCATTGCGTCCCAATCGATTTCTGGCAGTGATGGCTGAGACCCCTCTGGTGTTCCTACCGGGGAACTGTAATCTGCTGCAGCCTCTTGGCCTAGCTGGCACTCCGGAACAGGCAGGACCTCCTCAGCCTCCTTCTCTTCCACCTCTCCATCGGTGGGATCAGGTACAGCTCTTTTGGGGGCGGCCTCCGGTTTTCCTTCAGCTTTCTTCAGCAGGGACATAGGAAAGTCAGGTGATGGCGTTATGCCTGTGGGAGAGAGCACTGCGTCCCACAGCAGCCGCTGTGTCTGGGCACGCCAGCGTCTCTCGGTCTCCTCCATGTCTGCCTGGCTCTGTATCAATTTCTTAAGCGCTGCATTCTCCTCCTTGCACTCCAGCAAGGTTTGCTGAAGTTTCTGTATTAGGGATGGCTCCGGTTCAAACAACAGCTTTTCTGGGGAGCAGGGCCTGCGCTCCACCGCTCCACTGCATAGCTGCTCTTGTTCTTCTGCCATCTCTCTCCAGGCCAGACTGTGTTTTCCATCTGGAACAATCTGGTCTCTTCCGTGGAGGCGGGATTTGCGCTTCCTCTTTTTTGCATAGAAGATTAAGAGAAGACGGATCTCCCTTGCAGTGGGGTAGGATCTCACATTATAATAGCATTTTGAGAGGGCGGCCATAACTTTCGCGCCACAGGGGGGGTACACGCCCACGAATGCACGCCCACCTTCTTCACCAGCGCCTCAGGGCGCTAATATGGCGGCAAAATGGCGGTAAATGGCACCAAAAATGACAAAACAGCAAACAGTCTTTTCTGCACAAAACAGTCAATATAGGCAACACAGGACTCACAATTTGCAAGCTTCGTATCCTGTTCGTGACGCCAAAGATGACGCGCACCACATTGGTGGTACCAGGGCTATGGGGTACTCAGAGCCGAGCCCATGGAAGTCTATGGGAGTTGTCACTGGCAGCAGAGCTCGGTCCGTGGCCCTGGCGGTCATGCAATGGGGGATATTTACAGGGGATTATAAAGATAGTTCGTGACGCCACCTGTGGTTTCTGATCTGATTGACCAGCGCTGCAGGGTAGATCTCTGAGGGGATGTTATGGCAGCTAGGTGTTAAGTCCCCCACAGGTGGGACTGGTCCCTCAAAGTCTATGGTGGTGATGCAGGGTGCAGATAAGAATTCAGTCACACACAATGCAGTCTCTTTCCATACCTTTACTTGTAGATGTTGCAGGTTTATGTCCCGGGAAGCTGGTTAGGTTGGAGAATGCACATTCAGGAAAACTGTTGAGCAGGTTAGAGGCCTCCTTTACCCTTTTAATGTGTGTGAGTACAACTTGCATAAAGTCAAGTGCAACTCTTTTAATAGCAACTGCGCCCGGCCAACATTGTGGTGGAGCCTTCTATGTCTCTGATTATCAGATGTTGAGAGAACTAAGTCCTTACTTTTGTCGTGCACTGACTCAAAGTCCCCGTTCTCCCTGACTCCGGTTACGTATCAGTGCTTAGGGCTACCTTCTGCGACTTGTAGTCCAGAAAGGCCTCCGGTTTTCTTATTACTAGGCTTGAAGCACTAGCAACGCTTCGGACCCCGGTGTCCGGTTAACTGAGTGAGGGTGATTTGTCCCTTTAGTCATTCTTGCTTCTCCACTCGCCCTTCGCCCTGCTCTCGCCCTTAACATAAGCACGTGTAGCAATGGTGTCAAGGTCAGCTTTCCTTCAGTGCTCACTGACCTGTTCTCAGTTGACTCGTTGGTATAACTGCTGTAATTCCTTTCCTTCTTTCCTTCACAGAACTCTGTCCAGAGCAGCTCACAGGACGCTTCGTCAGACTGTATTTACGCTGTAGCTCTGAGAGTCACCTTCCACTTTCTTAGGAACACAGGCAGCTTGTTCTGAGTAGCAGGTTAAGATGTAGCTCTGACTAGGCTAGGATGATTCACTTCCCCGTACTAGCCTCCACTTTCTTATCAGATGAGCTACACAAGCTCTGTGTGGGTTCAGTCTTCTCTCCTCTCCCTCCAAGACTAATCTGATCTTCTCTGTCCAAAGACAGGAACTTGAATGAATCACTATTGCTATGTCACACTACTAAATAGTCTGATATGCCTCTAGTGGCAATGCTGAGAAGTGTGCGTGAATGAATATCAAGCTTTACAGTTACCTTCCTGTGCATTTTCCAGGAGACATGTGTGCCTTGCAAAGCTGGGCCACACACTTGTATCAGGCTCTGGGGAGGAAACTCGAGCAGCTCGTCTCGACTGGAGGTGACCGTGAGGAAATCTCCAGAGTGAAGTCTTTGCTTAAGAGGTGTCAGTATGATAGGCACACATCTTTGGTTTTTGAGAGGGATTTTGGGAAGTACCGCTCACCCGACCCCTACAGGAACTGTAAGATGTCAGTGAATTGTAAGATGGTGACAGGACTGATCGACAGTACGGGGTCCCTGAACAGATCCAAATCAGGGATCCTGGATGTGGTCAGGTCCTTTTACTCACGCCTCTTTGGAAAGAGGGATCTGGATCGGGATGAGATGTCGGCTTTCCTGGCTGAAACCATCCCTGAGCCAGGGGATGATCCCTCTCTTGGTGTTTTGGCAGAAGCAATCAGGGAAGAGGAAGTGAGACTGGCCATTGATGGGCTTCGGCCCAAAAAATCGCCAGGTCCGGATGGCTTAACATCCGAGTTCTATAAGACCTTTAGGGACTCCTTGGTCCCCCTCTTGACTGGGGTGTTTAATGAGTGTCTTTCCTCGGGTACTCTTCCCGGTTCAATGAGGAGGTCAGCCCTGATTATTCTGTAAAAGGGTAAAGACTCGTCCCGTATTGAGAATTGGCATCCCATAACGCTTCTCAATATGGACCGGAAGGTTCTGGCGAAGGTGTTGTTTAATCGGCTGGTCAAGTTTGCACCCCGGCTCCTTTCGGAGGACCAGCACTGCTCTGTTCCAGGCCGCAGCACTTTTAGTGCTGTGCTCGGTGTCCGAGAGGCAGTGGAACAGGGTAGGTCGGGTAACTGGAAGGGGTATCTACTGTCATTAGATCAAGCAAAAGCCTTTGACCGGGTTAACGATGAGTACCTCTGGTTTGTCCTTTTAAGGTACGGTCTGCCTGGGAGGTTTGTAAATTGGTTAGAGATCTTGTACCAAGGGGCTGAGACTTTCCCACTCGTGAACGGTTGGTCAGGTCACCCTTTTGAGGTGGGTTCTGGGGTCCGTCAGGGCTGTCCTCTGAGCCCACTTTTATACGCGTTCGCGATCGATCCCTTCCTGAGGAGGGTGGATCGTGGACCGTTGGTGGGAGTCGGGATGGACCAGGCGGGCTCTCGGCCCCCTCTGAGGGTGGTGGCGTACGCTGATGATGTTTCCCATTTCGTATCCTCGAGAGGGGAGGCGGACTGGGTCATGTCCGAGGTCGTGGGTTACTCGGAGGCATCCGGGTCCATGATCAACTGGGAAAAGTGTGAAAGTCTCTGGCTGGGAGGGGGAGATTCTAGTTTTGATCTCCCGGGCACCCTTCCAGAACACCAGGCCTCCGCCAAAATTTTAGGCATCAAATTTGGCCCCTGGTACTACCCCCAGAAAAATTGGGAGGGCAGACTCAAGATTGCCGTCCAAAAGGTGGACCAGTGGAAGGGTTGGTCTTTAACTCTGAGGGAAAGGGTTAGCTTGGCTAAAGGCTTTCTGCTTCCCTTGTTAATTTACCTGGGCAGTGTGTGCATCTTGCCAGAACCTCTCTGGACACGGGTTTACAGCCTGTTCTTCCAGCTGTTATGGGGGAATAGGCTCAACCTAATCAAGAGGGAGGTCACGTACCGTATGAGGAGACTAGGTGGGTTGGGTATGGTCAACACAGTAGTGTTCTTAGTGAACACCTTTCTTAAAGCCAATATTTCCAACCTCTGGCTGGAGAGGGGTCCTCCGTGGGTATTTTCCTGCACGGATTGGTTTCGGCCCTCCTTCCAGGAATTGGAGACAGGAGGGCAAGTGAAGGATCTCCGTACACCTCACGGACATCTCCCGGCTTACGCTACCCCGGTTCTGAAGGTAATCCGCCGGTGGGGTCTGGGAATGAGGGAAATCAGGACCATGTCGAGGCAATGCCTTGACAGAAGGGTTCTGTTGACCCATTTCCAGAAGCCCCTGGTCCTCAGGGACTGCCCAGGCCGGGATCTGGAGGTTGGGCTCGGGCTTTTAAATTCAAAGCGGATCCCCACGAAGTTTTGGGACTTGGCCTGGCGCTGCTTTCACGGGAGACTGTATGTAAGGGACAACCTAAAGTACAGGAACTCCGATGATCGGGGTTGTCCCGTGAGGAGTAAGGCGACATGCTGGAAAGCATGGAGCACTTCCTCCTTCAGTGTCCCTTTAACGCAGAGGTTTACAACAGGGTGGGTGCTTCCATACGTTGGCCGAGGCTGGCGTACCTTTCCTACGCCGAGTGGGTCTATGGGGCGTTCAGATCCCTGGGTGGCCGAGAGCGGAGCACTTATTCCTAGTTAGCGTAGTGGTCAGGTTTTACACGTGGAATGCACGGTGTCTAGTTTCGACGCAACAGAAAGCCCTCCCCCGGGATGAGGTGGTTAGCAACATCTTGGGTGACCTGGGGAAGGTGCGTTCTTTGGAGTTCGAGAGGCTGGGTGTGAGGAGGGCCTCTTGGCTTTGGAGGGGCTTCTCCTTTTAAAAAACACACTCAAGGGTGAGTTGTTTTGTGTGTGAATGGTGGTAGGGATAGCATAAGGTGGTGTGGGTGTTGAGGGAGAGTAGTAGGGGCAGATAGGGTCAGGGAGGGTCAGTGAGAGGGACACATAGAGAGTTAGTCAATTTAAGTTAGGTAGAGTAGGGATAAACAGGGATAGATAGGGACAGTTTGTTAGGGACAGAAGTAGGGACAGTTTAGTTAAGGGACAGGGTGAATGTGTTGTTGGTAAGGGACAGGGCCTCTTAGGGCTCCAGTCTCCTGGTGGTGGGCTATTGCATGACACAATAGCTTTTTGTTTTAAGATAAAAGATAATGGATATTGGGCTTACAGGCACTGAACTTGGGCCTTGCAAGTTTAGATTGAGATTAAGTGTTATTATGATGATAATGGTAGCAGTATAGTTGATAAAGTAGGATATGTATATAATTATGTGTAGTTGGTGTTATGCTATATGTGTTATAGTGTTCAGTAGTTTGTGTTTATTTTTAATAAAATGTAATAAAAGGTGTATATAGTGTATAGTTAAGTGTGGATGGGTGGGTATAGTGAGGTTTTTGTGGGGGTTTTGTAAAGGGCGTGCGGGCGTTTGGGCTGAATTTTGCCAAGGTTTGGACCCAAGGACCCAAGATGAACTGTGATATTAAGGGCATAAAATTTTATGGACCCGTGCTTGAAGTGTTTAACCCCTTTATTCCATCAGACGTACTATTCCGTCCCTGTGACCCTGGACCTAATTCCCATGGACGGAATAGTACGTCATGGGCGATCAACTGCGCTCCCGGGGGGTTTATCACAGCTGACACCCAGCGCTATGTGTCAGGAGCAGTCACGGACCTCTCCCAGCACATTAACCCCTGGCACACCGCGATCAAACATGATCGCGGTGTATCGGGGGCACAGGGGAGGATCGCGCAGGGAGGTGGCTCCCTGCGCGCTCCCCTGAGACCCTCAGAGCAGCGCGATGTCTCTCGCTGTAACGAGGGTCCGTCCTCCCTCCAGGTCCCCGGATCCAAGATGGCGCCAGGGTCCTGCAGGGAGGCGGCTTCCTCAGTGCCTGCTGAGAGCAGGCGCTGAGGAAGCCTGCAGCGATGCCAGAGCGATCGCTGGTGTGTGCTGTGCACACTGTCACACCAGCGATCTGCTAAAATACTGTGATGTCCCACCCTGGGACAAAGTAAAAAAGTAAAAAAAATAAAAATAAATAGTGGTAAAAAAAAATCATAAAAAAAATAAAAAATATTCCCCAATAAATTCATTTCTTCCTGTAAATAAAAAAAACAAAACAATAAAAGTACACATATTTGGTATCGCCGCGTCCGTAACGACCCCCCCTATAAAACTGTCCCACTAGTTAACCCCTTTAGTGAACCCCTTAAAAAAAAAAAAAAACTAAGCAAAAAATCAATGCTTTATCATCATACCGCTGAACAAAAAGTGGAATAACACGCGATAAAAAAGACCAATATAAATAAACATGGTACTGCTGAAAACGTCATCTTGTCCCGCAAAAAATGAGCCATCATACAGCATCATTAGCAAAAAAATAAAAAAGTTATAGCTCACAGAATAAAGCGATGCAAAAATAATATTTTTTGATATAAAATTGTTTTTATTCTATAAAAGCGCCAAAACATAAAAAAATGATATAAATGAGGTATCTCCGTAATTGTACTGACCCGAAGAATAAAACTGCTTTATCAATTTTACCACATGCGGAATGGTATAAACGCCTCCCCCAAAAGAAATTCATGAATTGCTGATTTTTGTTCATTCTAACCTCCCAAAAATCGAAATAAAAAGCGATCAAAAAATGTCACGTGGTCATAAATGGTACCAATAAAAACGTCACCTCGTCCCGCAAAAAATAAGACCTAACATGACTCTGTGGGCCAAAATATGCAAAAATTATAGCTCTCAAAATGTGGTGATGCAAAAAAACTACTTTTTGCAATAAAAAGCGTCTTTTAGCGTGGCAGCTGCCAATCACAAAAACCCGCTATTAATAGTAAATAAAAGCCCCCTTTATCACCCCCTTAGTTAGGGAAAAATAATAAAATTAAAAAAATTTATTTATTTCCATTTTCCCATTAGGGTTAGGTTTAGGGTTGCGGCTAAAGTTAGGGTTAGGGTTGGCGATAACGTTAGGGTTGGGATTAGGGTTAGGGGTGTGTTAGGGTTAGGTTTGTGGTTAGGGTTGGGACTAGGGTTAGGGGTGTGTTGGGGTTAAGGTTGGAGTTAGAATTGGGGGGTTTCTGCTGTTTAGGCACATCAGGGGCTCTCCAAGTGTGACATGGCGTCTGATCTCAATTCCAGCCAATTCTGCGTTGAAAAAGTCAAACGGTGCTCCTTCACTTCTGAACTCTGCCATGTGCCCAAACATTAGTTTACCCCCGCATATGGGGTATCAGCGTACTCTGGACCACAAGAGTTATTGTGCAATTTGGCCTATTTCTTCTGTTACCCTTGGGAAAATAAAAAACTGGGGGCGACAAAATCATTTTTGTAAAAAAAAAAAAATGATTTTTTTTGTTTTTAGGGCTGTATGTTATAAATTTTCTGTGAAGCACTTGGGGCTTCATAGCGCTCACCACATTTCTAGATAAGTTCCTTGTGGGGTATATTTTCCAAAATGGGGTCACTTGTGGGGGGTTTCCACTGTTTAGGCGCATCAGGGGCTCTCCAAATGCGACATGATGCCCCTAGACCATTCCATCAAAGTCTGCAATCCAAAACATCACTACTTCCCTTCCGAGCCCAGACGTGCACCCATACAGTAGTTTTCTCCCACATATTGGGTATCAGCGTACTCAGGACAAATTGGACAACAAATTTTGGGGTCCTATTTCTCCTGTTACCTATGTGAAAATAAAATATTGGGGGCGAAAAAAATCATTTTTGTAAAAAAAAAAAAAAGATTTTTTATTTTTATGGCTGTACGTTATAAACTTCTGTGAAGCACTTCGGGGTTCAAAGTGCTCAACACACTTCTAGATAAGTTCCTTGTGGGGTCTATTTTCCATAATGGGGTCACTTGTGGGGGGTTTCCACTATTTAGGCGCATCAGGGGCTCTCCAAATGCGACATGACGCCCCCAGACCATTCCATCAAAGTCTGCAATCCAAAACGTCACTACTTCCCTTCCGACCCCGACGTGCGCCCATACAGTAGTTTACTCCCACATATTGGGTATCAGCGTACTCAGGACAAATTGGACAACAACTTATAGGGTCCAATTTCTCCTGTTACCCTTGTGAAAATAAAATATTGGGTGCGAAAAAAATCATTTTTGTAAAAAAAAAAAAGATTTTTTATTTTTACAGCTGTACGTTATAAACTTCTGTGAAGCACTTCGGGGTTCAAAGTGCTCAACACACTTCTAGATAAGTTCCTTGTGGGGTCTATTTTCCAAAATGGGGTCACTTGTGGGGGGTTTCCACTGTTTAGGCGCATCATGAGCTCTCCAAATGCGACATGACGCCCCCAGACCATTCCATCAAAGTCTGCAATCCAAAACGTCACTATTTCCCTTCCGAGCCCAAAGGTGCACCCATACAGTAGTTTACTCCCACATATTGGGTATCAGCGTACTCAGGACAAATTGGACAACAGCTTTTGGGGTCCAATTTCTCCTGTTACCCTTGTGAAAATAAAATATTGGGGGCGAAAAAATCATTTTTGTAAAAAAAAAATATATATTTTTTATTTTACGGCTGTACGTTATAAACTTCTGTGAAGCACTTTGGGGTTCAAAGTGCTCACCACACATCTAGATAAGTTCCTTGAGGGGTCTAGTTTCCAAAATGGTGTCATTTGTGGGGGGTTTCCACTGTTTAGGCAGATCAGGAGCTCTCCAAACACGACATGGCATCCAGCCAATTCTGCGTTGAAAAAGTCAAACGGCGCTCCTTCCCTTCCAAACTCTGTCATGCACCCAAACAGTGGTTTACCCCCACATATGGGGTATCAGCGTACTCAGGACAAATTGCACAATAACTTTTGGAGTCTTGTTACCCTTGGGAAAATAAAAATTGGGGTGAAAAGATCAATTTTGTGGAAAAAATATGATTTTTTAATTTTACGGCTCTACGTTATAAACTTGTGTGAAGCACTTGGGGGTTCAAATTGCTCACCACAGATCTAGATAAGTTCCTTAGGGGGTCTAGTTTCCCAAATGGGGTCACTTGTGGGGGGTTTCCACTGTTTAGGCACATCAGGGACTCTCCAAATGCAACATGGCGTCCAATCTCAATTCCAGCCAATTTTGGTTGGAAAAAGTCAAATGGTGCTCCTTCCATTCCAAGCTCTGCCATGCTCCCAAACAGTGGTTCCCCCCACATATGGGGTATCAGCGTACTCAGGATAAATTGGACAACAACTTTTGAGGTCCAATTTCTCCTGTTACCTATGGGAAAATAAAAAAATAGTGACTAAGAGATAATTTTTGTGGGAAAAAATAGGATTTTTTATTTTCATGCCCGGGCATTATAAACTTGTGTGAAGCACTTGGGGGTTCAAAGTGCTCACCAAAGATCTAGATAAGTTCCTTAGGGGGTCTAGCTTCCAAAATTGGGTCACTTGTGGGGGGTTTCCACTGTTTAGGCTCATCTGGGGCACTACAAACGGAACATGACACCCATCAATGTTTGCACTCCAAAATGTTACTGCTTCCTTTCCAAGCCCTGCCGTGTGCCCAAACAGTCCCCCCCACCCCTCTTATGGGGTATCAGCGTACTCAGGACAAATTGGACAACAACTTTTGGGGTCCAATTTCCTTGGGAAAAATCAAAAATTTGGGACTAAAAAATCATTTTTGTGGAAAATTGTTTTTTTTTTTTTTTCACACCCAGGCATTATAAACTTTTGTGATAGGAAAGATGTGTATCTTCGTACCGTGTTAGCCAGTTGATAGAAAAATATTTAGAGTTGAGAGTCCTCAGTGGTTGATACCTTTTAATGGCTAACTGAAAAGATAGTAACAAATTGCAAGCTTTCGAGACTACTCAGGTCTCGCCTGATGAAGAGACCTGAGTAGTCTCGAAAGCTTGCAATTTGTTACCATATTTTCAGTTAGCCATTAAAAGGTATCAACCACTGAGGACTCTCAACTCTAAATATTTTTTTAAACTTTTGTGAAATACTTTGGGGTTCAAAGTGCTCACAACAGATCTAGATAAGTTCCTTAGGGGGTCTAGTTTCCAAAATGGTGTCACTTGTGGGGGGTTTCCACTGTTTAGGCGCATCAGGGGCTCTCCAAACACGACATGGCGTCCAATCTCAACTCCAGCCAATTTTAGTTTGAAAAAGTCAAACGGCGCTCCTTCCCTTACGAGCTCTGCCGTGTGCCCAAACAGGGGTTTTCCCCCACATATAGGGTATTGGCATACTCAGGAGAAATTGCACAACAACTTTATCTGCCCATTTTCTCCTTTTACCCTTGTGAAAATAAAAAAAGTTTGTAAAAGATCATTTTTATGGCTAAAAAGTTAAATATTAATTTTTTCCTTCCACGTTGCTTCAGCTCCTGTGAAGCACCTGAAGGGTTATTAAACTTCTTGAATGTGGTTTTGAGTACCTTGAGGGGTGCAGTTTTTAGAATGGTGTCACTTTGGGTATTTTCTGCTATATAGACCCGTCAAAGTGACTTCAAATGTGAGGTGGTCCCTAAAAAAATGGCTTTGTAAATTTTGTTGTAAAAATGAGAAATCACTGGTCAAATTTTAACCCTTATAATTTCCTAACAAAAAAAAATTTTGGTTCCAAAATTGTGCTGATGTAAAGTAGACATGTGGGAAATGTTATTTCTTAACTATATTGTGTGACATATTTCTCTGTTTTAAGGGAAAAAAATTCAAAGTTTGAAAATTGCAAAATTTTCAAAATTTTCGCCATATTTGCGTTTTTTCAAAATAAACGCAAGGTATATCCAAGAAATTTTACCATTAACGTGAAGTACAATGATATGGAAATTTAATTAGGATAAAAATATCCTTCTGTGTTTGCTGCTTGCCATGTCCAAATCTCTATATAATGTCTTTTTGAGCGCTCAGAACAAAATGAGGACTGTCCACAACGCAAGTGTCAGTATAACAGTTCGTCAAAGACATACATTTATTATTCATTCAAGGTTTTATACATTTACAAAAAGGGGCTGGTTAGTCAATTAACATACAATTAAAAGCTGCTAGATTATTGGCTGTTCTAGTGTAAATATGATAATTATGATAATCATGATTAAAAGAGCTGAAGTTGCAGAATTATTGTTTATATTCTTGTGACCTAGTTGTCTTGCATAACTATAATGTAAACAACAGATATCTAATAGGACTTTTTGTACTTCATGCATTTGTTCCTTTACGAAGGCCTTATGAAGGCCTTATGAAGGCCAGATTTCTTTAAAACGACTGATTATATCTGGCCTAGAAATATGTGAGAACAGGGTTTTTTAGCAAGTGAGATCTATCTAACTGTGAACTGTGAATACATATATGTGAATATATTTTGAATATATGGAATACATATATATTTCCATGACAGTCCCCCCTTAGATACCACTTGCCCTAAAAACCTGCTCCTGGCCCAAAGCGCTGCAACTCTTTTGTGCTGCCGGCGGGTTGAGAATATGCCTAGCGCATGTCTCCCCCACCGAATACAGACTTTTCGCAAATGGGCGGTCAGGAGGACTGTCCCTGTCGGGGGTTTATGTGTTTGCAATCATAATCTCATAGTTGATATGATGTTTCATCAAGGATGTGTATTCTCAGTCTGGAGGTAGTTCAGAGATCTGGTCAAGCCAGGCAGTTCCATCCGGACTGGTGCGAGGTCCAAGATGGTGAGTGGCATCAAATTGGTTGTCTCCTGAACAGTTTTTTTCCATTTTCCTGCGGATACAAGGAATAACACAGCAACCAGTAATTAATGCAAAAATGAGAACCCCCATAATGGCTGTGTAGCGCCCGAGTCCCTGCCTGCTGCCAGACAGGGACGTCGCTCTCCTCACCTGCGCTCAGCGTCCTCAGTGCTCCCAACCCCCTCTGCGCCTATGGCATCCTCCTTCCGCCCTGCTGGTCCCGCGCGCTCCTTCCCTGCTACTGGCCTTAGGGCGCGCGTCCGCACCCTCCCCCGCTCTTAAAGGAGCCGCGCGCATTTTCCAAATCAGTCTCCAGCCAATGCTGGAGGACTCCACCCTATATTAAGGGCTTCCTCCTTAATGTAGGTGCCCGAGCAATGTTGTTCCTGTGCAGTCTAACTCTGTTTCAGCCATCAGCTCCTGATTCCAGTTACCTGCCTGTTACCTGTCGGCTTGCCTGTCTGCCATCCATCTGCAGTTCCATCCAGAGGTTCGGACGTCATCTGCAGAGATCCCCGGCTCTTGCCTGCTCACCTAGGAGCGATCATCTGCCATCCGACTGCAGCTCCATCTGGAAGTTCGTACATCATCTGCAGAGATCCACGGCTCTTGCCTGCTCACCTGGGAGCGATCATCTGCCATCCGACTGCAGCTCCATCTGGAAGTTCGGACATCATCTGCAGAGATCCCCGGCTCTTGCCTGCTCACCTGGGAGCGATCATCTGCCATCCGACTGCAGCCTACCTGGAGGCTCCACCATATCAGGTCGTATATACCTGCCTGTCTAGAGACTGCCTGGTCACTTGCTGTGACAACCTGCCTGTCTAGAGACTGCCTAGTCACTTGCCATGACAACCTGCCTGCCCAGAGACTGCCTGGTCACTTGCCGTGACAACCTGCCTGCCCAGAGTCTGCCTGGTCACTTGCTGTGACAACCTGCCTGTCTAGAGACTGCCTGGTCACTTGCCGTGACAACCTGCCTGCCCAGAGCCTGCCTGGTCACTTGCCGTGACAACCTGTCTGCCCAGAGACTGCCTGGTCACTTGCCGTGACAACCTGCCTGCCCAGAGACTGCCTGGTCACTTGCCGTGACAACCTGCCTGTCCCAGAGACTGCCTGGTCACTTGCCGTGACAACCTGCCTGTCCCAGAGACTGTCTTGGTCACTTGCCGTGACAACCTGCCTGTCCAGAGACTGCCTCGGTTACTTACCGTTACAACCTGCCTGCCCAGAGACTTCCTTGGTCACTTGCTGTGACAAACCTGCCTGTCCAGAAATTACCTATATCCTCTGCCGTGAATCCCTGCCCTTTTCCCAGGTGCCACCCGCTCTCTTACAAGTAAAATCTCTTGTATAATAAAGCTTTGTGGTTCCACCAACCTGACCTGTCTCGTCAGTAGTTCCACCCACCAGACCCGTTACAGTTTGCTCGGGCCATGGAACCCGGTGGCACCCAAACCCCTTCACTCCCGGAACTGTGTCATGAGCTGTCTCGCCAGAGGTCTCAACAGGAGACCATCCTGGGTCACCTGCGGAACGTCAAATCCCGTCTGGACACTCTGAAATCATCACTTGCAACCATCACTGGAGCCATGACTCATAATCCGTCAGTCCCGCTGATTCCCAATTCCGTGGTTTCCATTCCCGGACCCCGACTGTCAGCTCCTCCTAGGTTTGGAGGCGATCCTGCTCTGGCTCGGGGTTTCATTAATCTGTGCACCGTGCATTTTGAACTCCTGGCACACCAGTTTAACTCTGACCGGGCCAAAATTGCCTTCATCATGTCCCATCTCACCGGAGAAGCCCTGGCCTGGCTTAATCCTCTCTGGGAGAGAGAGGATCCTCTGGTATCTGACCTGCCTGCTTTTCTCTCGGCCTTCCGGAAGGTATTCGACGAACCTGGACGGAAGACTTCCTCTGCATCATCTCTGCTGCGTCTCCGTCAGGAGAGTCTCACCGTTGGTCAATATGCCATACGGTTCCGGACTTTAGCCTCAGAACTAGCTTGGGACAATGAAGCTCTAATTTCGGTCTTCTGGGAGGGTCTGTCCGGCCGTATTAAAGACGAACTTGCCGGTCGGGACGTTCCAACTTCTTTAGATGATTTAATTAATCTTGCCAATCGAATTGATCTACGGTTCCAGGAACGAGCCAAAGAGATCACCCGTAAAAAAGAATTTTCCCATCTTGCACCCTCGTGTCAGAGATCTATAACCTCTTCCGTTTCTCCTCAGGTGCACACTGCTGAGCCTATGCAGGTCGACCAGACCAAGATGGTCAAAGCCCGTCAGGACTCACGCCGTGCCGAGAAAAGTTGCTTCTACTGCGGCAGTAAGGAGCACTGGATCCAAACCTGTCCGGAGAAGTCGGGAAAACGCCTGTGTCTAGGTTCGCTCGGAGAGGCCAATCTAGACAAAAATAAATCCTCTTCATCCCTGCTGCTGTCGGTTTCAATTCTGATCGGTAAGAACCGCCACTTCGAAATGGCCCAACTTGATTCTGGAGCAGCTGGGAATCTCGTGTCACAGGCTCTAGTTGAGAAGTATCACATTCCCACCAAACCTCTTGTTGAACCTGTATCTGTTGCTGCTGTGGATGGGGGCCTCCTACCTTGTCCCATCCGACTTATCACCGAAGTCATAACCCTGCAGGTGGGAATGTTGCATTCTGAGAGCATCTCATTTCATGTTCTGCCTGGATTCTCTCATGCTTTCTTACTAGGTCTGCCTTGGCTCCAAAAACATGCACCTGTGCTCGACTGGCAGAATGGAGAGGTTCTTCGCTGGGGACAGGACTGTCATAAAACGTGTCTGGTGTCTGTCCATCCCGTCCGTTCTTCTCCTACACCTGCTAATCTACCAGGACTCCCGATTCCATATTGGTCATTTGCTGATGTCTTCAATAAAAAGGAAGCAGAGACATTACCCCCGCATAGACCATATGATTGCCCGATTGACCTGTTACCCGGTACTACGCCTCCCCGTGGGCGTATTTACCCGTTGTCTGCTGCTGAGACCAGGTCGATGTCCGAATATATCGAGGAGAACTTAGCAAAGGGATTCATCCGGAAATCTACCTCCCCAGCGGGAGCAGGTTTCTTTTTCGTTAAAAAGAAAGACGGATCTCTCCGTCCCTGTATTGACTACAGAGGCCTAAATTCGATCACGGTGAAGAATAAGTACCCTCTTCCGCTCATTCCAGAACTGTTTGATCGTCTTAGAGGGGCTAGAGTCTTCACCAAACTAGATCTTCGTGGAGCATACAACCTGGTTCGTATCCGTCGAGGAGATGAATGGAAGACGGCATTCAACACCCGGGACGGCCACTACGAGTACTTGGTGATGCCCTTTGGTCTCTGTAATGCTCCAGCAGTCTTTCAGGAGTTGGTCAACGACATCTTCCGGGACCTCCTCTATTCCTGCGTTGTGGTGTACCTTGACGACATCTTGGTCTTCTCTCCGGATCTCAGTCTCACCGGAGGGATGTTCGTCAGGTTCTGCTCAGGCTCAGGCAGAATCACCTCTTCGCCAAATATGAGAAGTGCCTCTTTGAGCAGACATCGCTTCCGTTTCTGGGCTACATCATTTCTCAGACAGGCCTACGAATGGATCCGGAGAAATTGTCTGCCATCGAGAAGTGGCCCCGACCAGAGGGGTTGAAGGCCATTCAGCGGTTCCTGGGATTCGCTAACTATTACCGTCTCTTCATACCGCACTTCTCTTCCAGGACTGCTCCAATCTCAGCGCTCACTCGCAAGGATGCTAACCCCAAACAGTGGACGACCGAAGCAGAGGAGGCCTTCCTTTCTCTGAAACAGGCCTTCTCTTCCGCTCCAGTGCTGCATCGCCCGGATGGCAACAAGCAGTTCTTCCTGGAGGTGGACGCTTCCTCAGCTGGAGCCGGAGCGGTTCTTACCCAAAAATCGCCATCCGGGAGAATGGTATCCTGCGGTTTCTTCTCCAAACTCTTCTCCTCCTCCGAGCGCAACTACTCCATAGGAGATCGAGAGTTATTGGCCATTAAGTTGGCATTGGAGGAGTGGCGTTACCTACTCGAAGGGGCTCTTCATCCGGTAATCATCTACACGGACCACAAAATCTGGCATACCTCCAGCAGGCACAGAGACTTAATCCTCGCCAAGCCCGGTGGTCCTTGTTTTTTGCCCGCTTCGATTTTCTTTTGCATTTTTGCCCAGCTGACAAAAACGTCAAGGCGGATGCCTTGTCTCGGTCTTTCCTGGTGTCGGATCTCAAAGATGAGCCTAAACATATCATCGATCCCGCCAGAGTGATGCAGGTGGCTCCCGTGAGTCTAAATCGTCTCCCTCCTGGTAAGACGTTCGTATCAGAAACCGATCGGAAGAGAATCCTACATTGGGGTCACTCGTCTAAACTCGCTGGCCACGCTGGTCAAAAAAAGACCCTCCAACTCATTACCCGGCATTATTGGTGGCCTACCCTGCACAAAGACGTAATAGACTTTGTTTCTGCCTGTGTTTCCTGTGCCCGCAACAAAGTTCCGAGACACCTGCCTACCGGCCGTCTTCTTCCGCTTCCTGTACCCGCTGCCCCCTGGCAGCATATAGCCATGGATTTCATAACAGATCTGCCCGTCTCTGCCGGTTGTACGGTCATTTGGGTGGTCGCTGACCGCTTTTCCAAGATGGCTCACTTCATTCCTCTGCCAGGTCTTCCGTCTGCACCCGAGTTGGCTAAAGACTTTATCCGCCACATCTTCCGTCTTCATGGTCTGCCTCGTCACATTGTGTCGGATCGTGGGGTTCAGTTCACCTCACGTTTCTGGAGAGCCACTTGTAAGTTGCTAGACGTCACCCTGGATTTTTCCTCCGCTTACCACCCACAGTCCAATGGACAAGTTGAACGAATAAATCAGAATTTGACCAGTTATCTTCGACACTTCGTTAATGCCCACCATTCTGACTGGGTGGAGCTCCTGCCTTGGGCCGAATTCTCCTACAATAATCATGAGAGCGAATCTTCCACCAAGTCTCTGTTTTTTGTAGTCTTCGGTCAGCACCCTCGGATCCCTGTCCCTGTTTCCATCTCTGTGGACAATCCAGCTGCGGAATCTCTGGTTAGAGAATTCTCCTCCATCTTTGAGAGTACCCGGTCCGCACTCATTCAGTCATCCGAGCGCATGAAAAGACATGCTGACAAAAAACGTCTGGATCCTCCTCAATTCCGTCCTGGGGACAAAGTCTGGCTTTCGTCCAAATATGTTCGACTCAAAATTCCGTCCTACAAGTTAGGTCCTCGGTTCATCGGTCCTTTTGAGATCATCAGTCAGATCAATCCGGTGTCCTATAAATTGAAACTCCCGGCCAATTTGAGAATTCCTAATTCTTTTCATGTATCTCTCCTCAAACCTGTGGTTCTTAACTCTTTTTTTAAGTCTACAGGTACACCTCCTGCTCCAGTGTCTGCTGATGATGAATTTGAGGTAGAGAACATTCTGGCCACAAAAAGGGTAGGAAAAAAGACTTATTTTTTGGTGGATTGGAAGGGGTTTGGTCCTGAGGAGAGAACCTGGGAGCCTCGGGAGAACATCCATGCCCCTCTTATCCTAGCTAAATTTCTTTCTGGCCTAAAGAAGGGGGGGCCTAGAGGGGGGGGTACTGTAGCGCCGCGTCCCTGCCTGCTGCCAGACAGGGACGTCGCTCTCCTCACCTGCGCTCAGCGTCCTCAGTGCTCCCAACCCCCTCTGCGCCTATGGCGTCCTCCTTCCGCCCTGCTGGTCCCGCGCGCTCCTTCCCTGCTACTGGCCTTAGGGCGCGCGCCCGCACCCTCCCCCGCTCTTAAAGGAGCCGCGCGCATTTTCCAAATCAGTCTCCAGCCAATGCTGGAGGACTCCACCCTATATTAAGGGCTTCCTCCTTAATGTAGGTGCCCGAGCAATGTTGTTCCTGTGCAGTCTAACTCTGTTTCAGCCATCAGCTCCTGATTCCAGTTACCTGCCTGTTACCTGTCGGCTTGCCTGTCTGCCATCCGTCTGCAGTTCCATCCAGAGGTTCGGACGTCATCTGCAGAGATCCCCGGCTCTTGCCTGCTCACCTAGGAGCGATCATCTGCCATCCGACTGCAGCTCCATCCGGAAGTTCGTACATCATCTGCAGAGATCCCCGGCTCTTGCCTGCTCACCTGGGAGCGATCATCTGCCATCCGACTGCAGCTCCATCTGGAAGTTCGGACATCATCTGCAGAGATCCCCGGCTCTTGCCTGCTCACCTGGGAGCGATCATCTGCCATCCGACTGCAGCCTACCTGGAGGCTCCACCATATCAGGTCGTATATACCTGCCTGTCTAGAGACTGCCTGGTCACTTGCTGTGACAACCTGCCTGTCTAGAGACTGCCTAGTCACTTGCCATGACAACCTGCCTGCCCAGAGACTGCCTGGTCACTTGCCGTGACAACCTGCCTGCCCAGAGTCTGCCTGGTCACTTGCTGTGACAACCTGCCTGTCTAGAGACTGCCTGGTCACTTGCCGTGACAACCTGCCTGCCCAGAGCCTGCCTGGTCACTTGCCGTGACAACCTGTCTGCCCAGAGACTGCCTGGTCACTTGCCGTGACAACCTGCCTGCCCAGAGACTGCCTGGTCACTTGCCGTGACAACCTGCCTGTCCCAGAGACTGCCTGGTCACTTGCCGTGACAACCTGCCTGTCCCAGAGACTGTCTTGGTCACTTGCCGTGACAACCTGCCTGTCCAGAGACTGCCTCGGTTACTTACCGTTACAACCTGCCTGCCCAGAGACTTCCTTGGTCACTTGCTGTGACAAACCTGCCTGTCCAGAAATTACCTATATCCTCTGCCGTGAATCCCTGCCCTTTTCCCAGGTGCCACCCGCTCTCTTACAAGTAAAATCTCTTGTATAATAAAGCTTTGTGGTTCCACCAACCTGACCTGTCTCGTCAGTAGTTCCACCCACCAGACCCGTTACAGGCTGTCCCAACCTGTGCCAACATTTTCTGCCACCCACTCATCCACCCAAAGTATCGATCCCATGGGTCAGTGACACCTGAGTTCTGTTTCAGTTCCTCTGATAACTCATTAAGTTTCTGTATTGCCATTGTGACTTTACCATTTGGGCCAGTGTTGTCTGGGATGTAGGTGCAACAGGTGTTTTTGATCATTTTGTAAACACCTCCTTTCTCAGCTAGAATCATATCCAAAGCCACTCTATTCTGGAATGCCATAATGGAAGTGGGGCCTAACTGTGCTGCCAAACCTTTTACAGCATCTATGGTGAAGTTAACAAATCTCTGCTGGTTATAATAGATGTAATTTATCCAATCAACATTTTTGTTTATAGTGACTCAAATCCTGCTTTAACTTGGTCTCTGGCCTTGAACTCATCAGGTAGGTCATCTGGTCATCTGTCTGGTCAGTCAGAGCATCCACGACATCCTTCATGGCTTAGGTGTCTCTCCTGGTACGGGAGCTTCCTTGCAATGCGATACGTGGATTCAAACAGGCTTTCCCTCTAGTTACACAGAGGTTGATGTCATCTGGGGCTCTTGGACAGGATCATCAAATCTGGCAGTGAGGAGAAAAACTCAAGAATGGACATTAGTTTTTGACCAATTCAATTACATAAGTGTTATGATTTGGTAGCTGAGGAGAGCAGGCAAAAAAATCAATACACCAGAGAGGTTGGAATCTATGGGATTGCAGTACCCTGACTAACCACCACAACTAAAGGCAGCCGTGGAGCGTTCCTACGTTGGTCCTAGATGCCTCGTCACAGCCTGAGAAGCTAACTACACCTAAAGATAGAAAAAGGAAAGCTATCTGCCCCGGAGCAGATCCCCAAAGAACATAGGAAGCCCCCAAACATGTAATGGCGGTTAGACAAGAGGAAATACAGACACAGACAGAAAATAGTATGAGCAAACGTTGGGGCCCAAACTTCCTAAATAGAAAAGGATAGGAAAGGCACTTACTGCAACCCCAAAAAACCCTGAAAAGTACCAACTCTACTAATTACAAAAACACCTGAGATCACACGACCTCTAACACCTAAATTAGTTCTCTGGTGTAACAAAAACTAAACAGCAACCACTGAAAAAACTGGAAAAGGCAAATGAACAAACAGTGGCTGAACTAAACTGAGAGGAGCATAAGCCCCCCGAAGGGGACCCGGCAGACCCCACAGAAGTGCAGGACAAAATGCAGGCACCAAAAAACTAAAAGAAGAAAATGTCTTATCTGTTAGCAGAAGATGCAGGCACGAAACAGCTTTTCTGGGTCTCTGGGAGTGTGCCTTATGCTAAACAGTGCAATAGGGAGTGTGTCATGCCATGGTTTGCGTGTCTCTTGGGCAATTTTTCAGCATTCTATTCTTAAGTGTTTCGTTCAGTTTTTCTACCTTCCTGCTGCTCTGGGGGTGGTAAGGAGTGTGTAGGCCTAAATCTGACCCTACTGCTAATCGGGTCTTGTGTGTCAGATTTGCTGTGAATGCGGGTCCCTGATCACTTTCTATCATTTCTGGAACCCCGTATCTGCACACTATTTTCCGAAAGTAGCTTAGTTGCAGTAGTCTTTGCTGACTTGGAGGGCTTCTGTTCATCTTGAAAATTCTTCTTTTGACCACAATGGCGTATTTGAATCCTTCACTTGGCGATATCTGGATGTGGTCTATCTGGATCCTTTGAAGCTGGTAGAGTGGTCTTTCCAGATGAGGTGAGGGGGACTTTCTTCCATACATCCAGGCTTGCATTTGCCGCAGGTCAGACAGCTGCTGGTGAATTTGGCTGTTAGGGTGGAGATCCCTGAAGCGAACCAGTAAGCACCAATCAGATCATTCATCTGTGTCTTTGATATGTGGATGTGGGTCCATGTACGCATTGGACCACCATAGGGTGCATACTTTGTGGTAGGCAGAGTTTGAAGTCTATTATTGATAGCCTTCTTTCTTCACGTGTTGCTTTTTTCGCATTCAGCTCTTCTTCTCCTTTTGGAGCTTGGTCTTGTAACTTCTTGAGCAGATTCCAGGACGTTTCTTTGTCAGGTTTCTTGTCTTCAGTCGTCATGTAGTAGCCGTCCGGCTCTACGACCTCTCCCACTTCTCCATGTTGTCTTCCTTTGGCTGCTTCTTTGGCTGCCATGTCCGCCATGTTATTGCCTCACGCCTCTTCTGTTCTCAGTTTTCCATGCACTTTGATTTTTCAAATTGCCACCATTTTGGAGGTTGGAGTATACCCAGTAGGTCCCTGAAGGCTCCATGATGCTTCACGGTTGTCCCGTTTGCTGTGATGAAGTCCCTTGTAGCCCAGATGGGTCCAAAGTCGTGTGCTATGCCATGCGAGTGCCTGTAGTCCGTGTAGATGTTTGCAGTCTTGCCTTCTGCCATCTGGCAGGCCTTCGTCAGCGCTATCAATTCTGCTTCCTGGGCTGACAGGCTAGGTGACAGACTTCTGGACCACAGGATTTCTTGATTGCTGGTCACTGCACTTTCTGTGTTGAAACTTCTTCTGGAGCCATCCAAGTATCCCCCCTTGGGAGTGGGAGTAGAGTTGCCGGGCTGAGGACTGTAGGTCTGGAGACGGTGACATTATGAGACAAAGGCAATAGAGGCGCCACAAAGATGCCTGGCAGTGGGGAGATTACTGTTGGTTGAGCTTGATTGAAGATTGCCAAGATGTCATGTGGAGTGAGAGCTTTCCAGTGGCTGTCCAAGAGTGATTTCAGCAACCTTGTCCAGGAGGGTGTGTGCTGCAGATACTGCCATCAGGCAGGAGGGTGCTCTTCTTGCAACTGGATCCAAGCGGGCTGAGAGGCAGCCTAAAAGTCTCTGTTTTCCCCCGTGAATCCGTGCCAGGACTCCAGTAGCATGACCTTCTTTCTTCCATCAGGTAGACGGAAAGACTTTTCATAGTCAGGTAGGCCTGGTATTGGCGCTGAGACTGTGTAGTTCTTCCAATCTCCTGAATGGGTTGAAGGCTGCGTCTGATAGAAGGAGCGGGGTTGCGTTGATGCAAGCGCACAGAGGCTGCATTAGGACTGAGGCATCAGGGATCCAGGTTCTGCAATACGACACTAGACCAGGGAAGGCCTGCAGCATTCTTGGAGTTGTTGGGGGAGCCATCTTCTCCACAGTGGTCTTCCAGTCTTTTGACATGTGTTTCGTCTTGTGGGCAATACAGTGTCCCAGGGATGTAACTTGCTTCTGGCATCACTGGACTTTGTTCTTCCAGACCTTGCGTTGCTGTTCTTCCAGGTAGAGTAGGAGAGATAAGGAATAGGCTGTGCAGGTGTCGATGTCAACCACACAAAAGAGAAAGTCATCCACGTGTTGTAGAAGAGTGACTCTTGCATATTCTGCAATCCAGTTGACGAAGATGGAGGACATTGTCTTGGTGAAACTTGAAGGGCTTGTTTTGAGCACCTTGAGGCAACATTGTCCATATGCACTGCACTGGTGCGTGAAAGCAGGCCTCCAGGTGGAGGGGAAACACTGAAGAAGGTACTGGCCAGGTTGATCACCGTGAATACCGTTGCGGTGACTGGGACTCTTGAGAGCAGAGTGTGATGGTTCAGCACTGTTGGGGTTTCAAATACTGTAGCCTCTTTCGCGGCCTCCAGGCCTTGCACCATTCTGAACTCAGTGGGGTTTACAGTCTTTTTCTTCACTGTGGAAAGCTGGGATTGATTCCGATGGGCGAGGCAGCCCAGTTTGGCCTTGTCCTTCAGTATGCGGCAGGGGACTCCCATCTGCTGGTGCAGAGCTGGCGGGAAAACAAGCCGTCTACTAGGATCCACATCATGAGAGATGACGACCAGCTGGCTTTCTTGTTCTCCACCAAGACAGTCACTGTGTTAGCACCTGCTCTGGTCACAGGGGGTCTTCTTGTTGGGACGTCTCCTTAAACGGCTGCTTTTTTCTCAGCACGGGCCATCAGTAGTTTCTTTTTCTCCAGCTCGGTCTCAGGTCAGTATTTGTGCACAAGTTTGAAGAGCTGAGTGGCCTTTTTCCGGTCTAGGGCCTAGGTGAACTGGTTGATTGCAGGGGGCACCTCCTGGTGCTTGCAAAAGATGAACCTCTGGCGTTGGAGCTGGATGAGGTGTTGCCATTCCATGAAGCAAGTAGGGTCCTTCTTGAGTTGAATATCCTGGCCAATGTCAAAGTTCTCAGGCCGTCTTCTTAGGCGAGTTCACTTAGACCTTCAGTTGGTCAGAGACATCTTGACTCTGGGTGATGGAGTGGCTTTTCTGGTACTATGTCCAGCACCTCCTGTGATAGGTCTGCAGTGTGGTTGTTTGAGGTTCCTGTTTCTTCTTGGGTCAGGGGTGAAGAAAGTGTCATGGTCCCATCTTCCTGGAACACTCTGGTCGCTTTCAGCTTCTGCAGTAGGTCCACTCCCAATAGGTTGAGGGTGCAGGTTTTTTACACAACACAAACTGGGACATGATGGAGTGTTCTGGCTGAATCCACATGCTCAGGGGCTTCATAATCTGGAAATATCTGACTTGACCATCAATTCCCATGCAGGAAGCAGAAGATTCTGGTTGTGGAGTTCCACAAGAAAAGATATGACTACGCCATCCACTCTCAGGATATTGGTCCCACTGGTGGGGTTCCTTGTGGACTTGGTGTGCTCTTGTCCTATGGACGGGGTTCTTCACTGCTTTCTGTGTTTCTTCTTTTTCTGGGTGAAGTCAGTGTTCTGCACTCGTTCCGGAAATGACCAAACTCGCCACAGTTGTAACACTTGACATTCCTTCTGTCCCGGCGGGACTCAATCCTTTTTGCTACTGTGAGCAGGGTATCCATTGCTATTGACGTGTACTCAGGCCTGGCTGCTACCAGTGGTTTCCTGATTGGTTCTCTCAGTCCATGCACAAAAGCCTGTGCCAACATCCGTCTGTGTGTCTGATCATGGGTAATGAGGCCCAAATCTTGAAACACTTGCATTACTCTGTCATGGAACTTCTCCACAGACTCTGTCTTGTCTTGACTCGTGACATGTAGGCTGAGAGTTTGTCCTGTCAGTCTGCTTTTGGCCCATTCTCTGAGTTGCTCAATTAGCTTTGGTCCTGTCTCCCAGGCATACGCATCTAACTCTGTTGGGAGCTTGAAGTGTTCTCTCATAATTGGCCAGAATGCATCACCTGCTTTTATTTCCATTACGGTCCAGAGATCAGTCCAGGCTGCTGCATACGTTCGCTGGATCTGCTGCATTTTTTGGCAAAATGGCATGGGGTGTATCCCTGGGTCTGGCAGCATACTGATCACCTGGCTTGGGATGAAGGGCTCATAGGATGGTGCCTCTACCTGTCCCTGCTCTATTGGTGCTTGTGTGTTTTCTTCCCTAGTATTGGGCAGCATGTGTGACGTTGCATCTTCATCTTCATCAGATAAGAAGTGACATGGTGTACTTGGTGCATACACTGGGTGAGATTTGGGCTTTAAAGTTGTCTTGCTGCATGGGGATTTCCAACTTCCTTGCTGAGGCTGCGGTGGATCAGTGTCATGGTTCCATGCTAGCAGCCCTGTAGCTATACCACCCCCCTGTGAAGCCCTAGCTGTGGACTGTTGTGTCTGGGGGCTACATGTAGCGTTTTGTGTAGGGAGATCTGCACTTTCTTCTCCTGATATAATGACTGGCAATGTTTGTACTGTGCTTGGGATAGACAAGGTGCCCTGTGCTGGAAACACTGAATACAGGGACACCACATTGCTTGGATTGGGCGTTGACCCAGTTGATGACGAAATAGAAAAAAGAGGAAGAGAAGGGAGGTGTGAGGGAGGAGCGAGAGAAAGAGGAGGGGAGGGAGAGAAGAGTGATGGAGGGGGAGAAGTAGAAGAAGATGAAGAACAAGATTTGAGAGTTGGAGAGGAAGAGATAGAAGAAGAGGAAGATGAAGAAAATGGATGTGTCAGAGATGTGATGGAGGGAAAAGAAGGAATGAGAGGGATGGCAGCGAGGAAAGAGGAGAAAAGTCTGAAGAAGAAAGAGAAAGGGACTGAGAGAAGAAAAAGGAGAGGGTGTCCCCCCTGTGACTCTTGAGAGGGGATGGTTGAAACAAAAATGCCTTCTCCCTGTGGAGAGAGGCGGGGAGCGTTTTTCCCTGTACAAGGCTCTTTACTCAATGAGAGCAGCCTACACCTGTCCCGTGTCTCCACATGATGGACATGTGATGTGTGTGACTCTGAATTCTGCTCTTGTGACATGTCAGTGATCTTTTTCTCACAGATGATTTAACACCTTTTCAAACTTATTCACATAAAAAAAAAAATCACTTCCTGGTCCGTTCAAATTAACTTGCTGTATCTTTTACACGATGCACCGCTGCTCTTTTATAGCAGATGGTAATCTATTAATAAACTTTCCCGTTACCTTTCAAATAACAAAAAACAAGAAAAAACATTTCATTATGCAGCGTAAAGGCTGCCTGTCTATTTGCTTCTCACGTACTCTGACATTCTATTCACATGCCTAGCCCTTCGATTCTTACGTACTGTGTCTATTCCAAAAACCTATTCAACAAAGGTGATTTAAAAATCTGAAAACTGCTGCACTCTGGTTCTGTTTGTTCTCGCCGAATGCCCGACTTGAGGGGCTACTCAGACCACTGCGTAGTTTGTGTCTGCTCTCTCCCTCAGCCTGTATGTCACGAGAAAACTATCTCAGAATCGCGAAGATCCATTGAAGCGTTCCAGAGTTATAACCTCATAAAGAGACATTGGTCAGAATTGTAAAAATTGGCCCGGTCATTAACGTGCAAACCACCCTTGGGGGTGAAGGGGTTAATGGCCATGAACTAATGGACCTGTGGTGAGAGTGGAGGGAAAAAAAATTTTTTTGTGTGTTTAGGTAAGGTTAAGTAGTGTATTATCATTATGTCATGGCAGAGGCCAGGGATTTTGATTTAATTATGAAATCTGTAAATAATGTAAATAAGAACAAATGGGAGAGTGAGTAAGTATGAGTAAGTGTGAATGTGGTTTGAAAGAATTTTTTTTTCTTTTCTTTTTTTTATTTTAGTAGGTTAGTTCTTGCTGGAGGCCTCGGGAAGCTGGAAAGCTTGGAAGAGGGCCCGGATATGGACATGGACTGGAGAGATGTTGACATTCGGACATCTGAGGCTGGTTTTGATTTTCATATGCTATATTTCTTGGTATGAGGGGTTTTGGTGTTTCGGTTTTTGTTTTTCTTGTATGGTATGTTATGTTTTGTATTTTTGTAAAAAAATAATAAAATAGAGTTCCAGCTCCACCCAGGAGGTGGAGAGGTGTGGCTGCGGGTGGTGGAAGCAGACAGCAAGCTGCTAGGAGCTGAGTGCCTGGGAAGGAGGATTTTTTTTTTCTCTGGACTGTAACCTGCTCCTTCCCAGACAGAGAGACCTTCCCTGGGACTGAGCTTGGGGGCTGTGCCCCTGGCTCCCACCCCAGCAAGCCAGCTGGGGGTGGGGGGCCTCACACTTAATCTTGAGGTCCACGCTGCAGCAAGCCAGTCCCAGGGATGGGTAAGAAAAAGACCCGGGGGGCCGCAGGGCTACAGGATCCAGGACCCCTGAAGCCAGGGCCGTGGCAGCTCCTTCTCCCGGAGAGGAGGCTGCGGGCAGAGGTGCGGCAAGAGCCCCCCTAACATCTGGGGCTCCAAGGCTGTGGGAGAGCCGGCTACCATCTACGCCTCCCGCATCCACGCCCACCTCTGTGAGTACGAGGAGGCAGCTAAACAGCTAAGGAGACTCCGGGAGGAGTTGAGGGGAGCCCGAGTAATAGCCAAGAACCGACTCCCTGCCTCAAGAAGAGCAGAGGTATCTGCCACGGTTGAAAGGCTGAAGGGGAGATAAGTACACTGGAGGAGAGGAGGAAGACCATCCTGGAGGGAAGCGGCCCCTTCGGGGAAAAGCTAAAGAACAATGCCCAGTTCAGAGCCCTGACCAGTGGGTCTCCTGGGGGGTCAGGAGGCCCCAGCCAGGTGGAGGACGAGGAGGAGGAAAATGGCGGAACATCTGAGCCAGCTCCACCTGAGGACCTGGTGGGTAAGAGCGTCCAGGACCTGGTGGGTAAGAGCACCCAGGACCTGGTGGGTAAGAGTGCCCAGGTATCGCGCAGTGGGATAGCCCCCGAACAAGTGGCTCTCCCACCGGACTCCAGTGACATGGAGGAAAGTGGGAGTGAGGGGGAGGATGGAGGGAGCAGGAGTAATAACAAGGGGGGCTGCCTCATCCTACAGCAAGTGAGGCAGATTGAGTCTCCAGCATGGTTTGACACACTGTTGCTTGGGGACGAGGTCTGCCTTGAGGATGAGGCAACCGGGAAGAGTAGGAAGAGGCGCAAGCCAAAACAAGCTGTGGAGGAGAAGCTTGTTTTTGTCCCTCTTTCGGGGGCCCCCCAGTCCCGTTGTGCGGAACCCGCTGCCCACCCCGGCTCGGGCCCTGTGGTGGGTCCGCAGCAAGGGAGCGGGGAGAGTAAAGTCTGCCTGGATCTTACTGCCACATCTGGTGGTGGTGGTGCAGATTCAGGCAGCGATATGGAGGTCGGTGCCGGTATCAGTGTTGGTGGAAGTGCCCGGGCTCAGTCCCCTGTGGCAGGGGGGGCTGGCCCGGCACCGAGTACGAATGGAGCCGGGGCCGCACCTCCGGCGGTGAGTGCTGCTTCTGGGCCCCCCACGTACAGATCCGTTAAGTCTGGATCGCTTATGGGGGTCCAGAAGCAAAGGAAGGGCGCGGATGCTGCAGTAAGGCAGCAGCTAAAATCTTGCAAAGTGTTGGTCGCTCCTCTGGAGGCGGCCGTGGCGAAGCCGGGGCACTCGGCACGTAGACCCCAAAAGGTAGCGGGTAGTGGGTGCAGAGGCGGTGATGGCCCGTGAGGGGGCATGGCTTCCCTGAATGTTGCCCTGCCTGCAAAGGCAGAGGCATGCAGGGGGTCATGCCCTCCTCGGCCGCAGTCCCGCCCGCCGTGCTCGCATCATCCGGGGTGGGCGTGGCCTCGCAAGGGGCTGCTGCCCAGCCCAGGGTGACTATGGCCGGCTAGGGAAGCGTGGCCTCGGCGGCCGTGGCTCTGCCCACTGTGCCCGTGTCATCCGGGGTGGGCGTGGCCTCGCAAGGGGCTGCTGCCCAGCCTGGAGTGACTGTGGCCGGTGGGGGAGCGTGGCCTCGGCGGGTCCGCCGCCCTCTGTCCCGCCCACCCATACCATCGGTTCTCCCCCCCAGAAAGCTGGTAGGGAGTTGTCAGGGTCCCCAGCCCACTTACCGTCATCTGGTGGTGCGGGGGCTCCGGCGCTCCAGGTGAAGCCGGCGGGGGAGGTGTGTGGAGGGCAGGGTGCGGTGGCAAGGTCCGTCCCTGCCATAGGAAGCACAGAGAAAGGAAAAAAAAATTGGTGCCGGAGAGCTCAGGAGCTGCTGCTGCACCCGAGCCCAGGCAGAGTGTACTGAGTGCACTCTGCTCTGGGGCATTTAAAGTGACAGCGGCACTCCTGGGCAGAGACGATAAAAGAGGCAATAACACCACAATCCAGCCAGGGCCCCCAGCAGGAGGTGTTAAGAAAAATGTAAATAAAGGCAATGTAAATAATATTGTGAATAGTGTAAATAATGTATATATGGATAATCATCAAAGACCTTGCCCTGTCCTGGATCGCCTCTTACCTTTCCGATTGCACATTTAGCGTCTCCCACTCCCACACTACCTCCTCATCCCGCCCTCTCTCTGTTGGAGTCCCTCAAGGCTCTGTCCTGGGGCCCCTACTTTTTTCCATCTATACCCTTGGCCTAGGACAACTCATAAAATCCCATGGCTTCCAGTAGCTTCCTGTATGCGGACGACACTCAGATCTACCTCTCTGGCCCAGATGTCACCTCTCTGCTGTCCAGAATCCCAGAGTGTCTATCAGCCATATCCTCCTTCTTCACCTCTCGCTTCCTAAAACTCAATGTTGACAAAACCGAACTCATCATCTTTCTTCCATCTCATGTATCTTCCCTACCCGATCTATCTATTATGGTAAATTGCATCACGATCTCTCCTGCACCTGAAATCCGCTGCCTCGGAGTAACTCTCGACTCTGCCCTGTCCTTCAAACCACACATCCAAACTCTTTCCACCTCCTGTCGCCTCCAACTTAAAAACATTTCCAGAATCCGTCCCTTCCTCAGCCCTCAATCTACTAAAACTCTTGTGCATGCCCTCATCATCTCCCGCCTCGATTACTGCAACATCCTCCTCTGTGGCCTCCCCGTCAACTCTTACACCACTCCAGTCTGTCCTCAACTCTGCTGCCCGACTAATCCTCTCCCCTCACTACTCCCCTGCTTCTCCCCTCTGCAAATCCCTCCACTGGCTCCCAATTCCCCAACGAATCCAGTTCAAACTACTAACACTGACTTACAAAGCCGTCCACAACCTGTCTCCTCCCTATATCTCTGAACTAATCTCCCAATATCTTCCTTCACGTAATCTTCGATCCTCCCAAGACCTCCTACTATCCTCCACACTTATTCGTTCCTCACACAACCGCCTCCAAGATTTCTCACGAATATCCCCCATCCTCTGGAATTCCATGCCTCAACATGTACGATTATCCACCACCCTTGGATCCCTCAAACGGAACCTGAAAACCCATCTCTTCAGGAAAGCCTACAGCCTGCAATAACCATTCCGCCTCGCTGCCACCACCAGAGCTGCCGCCTCGCCGCCACCACTACCAGAGCTGCCGCCACCACCAGAGCTGCCACATCGCCGCCACCACCACCAGAGCTGCTGCACCCCCGACCTTCTGTTTCTTCCCCATTATCCCGTAGAATGTAAGTCCGCAAGGACAGGGTCCTCTCCCCTCTGTACCAGTCTGTCATTGTAAATTTGTTTACTGTAAACGATATCTATAACTTTGTATGTAACCCCTCTCATGTACAGCACCATGGAATTAATGGCGCTATATAAATAAATAATAATAATAATAATAATGAGGATGATAGTGATGGTGTGAGTGACATGTTTGAGGAGCTTTTTGCTGAGGTGGTGCATGGAGGTGTGAATGATGGCGAGAGTGGTATGGATGAGGGAGTGAGTGTGGGAGTGAATGCGGGGGTGGATGCAAGAGTGAATGTGGAAGCGAGTACGAGTGGGAGGGGGCTGGCCCATCTGCCCCCCCAGCCGTGGCACCCAGGCGTTCATTTGCGGGGGTCATGACTGGGGGTCGGGGGAGTTCCCTGGGGGGTTCTCAGGGGTCTCTTCACATCTGGACTCCGGGGACGGCGTTTTGCACCGCCGTTTTCTGGAGGCCCTCAAAAGGGGAGAAAGATCGATAATAGTAGAGGGGAGGATGGTGCACTTGTCTTTCTGGATAGAGAGGCATGGTTTGGCCATCTTCCAAGAGAGAAGAGTGGGAGGGACTGTCTGGTCTCTCCCGACAGCTGGGCAAGGGCCGGTGAGGAGGAATGTGGTCCGTCTTCGGTGGGGGGGCAGTGAAGCTTGCCAACCCAGGAGCAGGGTGGTGGAGCTCCTCCTGAAGATGGGCTTCAGGGGGATGACATCTTTGCCCTGATCCATCCCTCAGCGGCCCGGTTCTTTGACATCAGCTTCGTTCGGCCAGAGGGGCTTGAGCTCTTCTGGTCGAATTATGAGCTGGTGAAGGGGGAGCCCGGATGGCGAGGCTTCGTTGTGCAGGCGGTGTCTGGCCAAAATTCCGTCAAAAGAGTGATCGTGGTGACATGTAATGAGTCACTCTCAGGCGTGGACATAATGACGTGGCTTTCCCGTTATGGGGAAGTCACCGAGGTCCCAAAAAAGAACAGGGATGAATTTGGTATTTGGTCGGGTTAAGTTGAAGGTCTCAGGCGATACGGTCACCCACATCCCTTCCTCGGCATTTCTGGGAAGGGACAGGATCCTGGTCTTCTACCAGGGGCAGCCGAAGGTCTGTCACAAGTGCGGCGATCCCCGCCACTTCAGCACAAGCTGCAAGGTGCAGAAATGTGCCTTGTGTGGCGGGGTGGGTCATCTCGCTGCTGCGTGTAAGGACATTCGGTGCCACCTGTGTGGTGACTTTGGTCACCTGTATAGCCGCTGCCCTCGCTCCTCCAATACTGCTGCGGACCTCCGGCGGGGCTTCCTCCGTCGCGGCGGGCGGTGGTAGCGGGGAGGGGGCTGAGGGGCCGGTGAGGAAAGGCAAGGTCACTAGAGGCCCCTCATATCAACGGAGGCAGGCGGCTCGCCATGGGGGTAAGGAGCAGGTGGGGCCTCGGGTAGCCAGGCTGGTGCCTGCTCCTCCCTCTAGGTTGGTGGCTAAAGCCTCTGAGGCCCTGGGGGAGGAAGCGGTGAACCAGGAGATCAGGAGGATGGAGAGGGAAGATAAAGCGGCTGACTCAGACAGCTCCTCTCAATATGAAAGTGTTGATGAAGTCGTAGAGCAGCCTACAACATCAATGGGTGGGAAAAAACGTACCAACAGGAGGGGGAGGAGGAGGCTGAACAAGTCTTTCCCCCACCCCCGACCGTGAGTGTACCAACGGAAGGGCCCACCATTCCCCCTCTGATCACACTCTCCAACCGGTTCCAAGCCCTCGGAGACTCTGCTAAAGAGTTGCCGGACGAGGGCAAGGGGCCGGGGGCGGCATCGGGGGGTCCTTCAGGGGATGGCGGAGTCCAACCCTTAGGGGACGTTGTTTCTCCTGGGGGGGGGACAGACCCGGAGTCCGGAGGTGAGTACACCAGGGGAAGAGGAATGGACACCTCGACTACCTTAAAGAGGAAGGGTTCTGACTCTTCCCCAGAGGGTGGTGGGAGGGGGTGGGTAAGAAGAAGGCCGTCGAACTTGATCACTCATGATGGCTGAACTCGCCCCGTTGACGCTGGCATCCATTAATGTCGCCAGCATTAAGTCAGATGCGGCTAGATTTACGGCCTTTGATTTTCTCACCCGAATTGAGGCTGAAATGTTATTTTTGCAGGAGACCAGATTAACTGACATGGGGGCCATATATAAAGCATGGAGGGAGTGGAGGTGCGGGCCCTCATACTGGTCTCTTGCTGCCGAGCCGTATAGCGGGGTGGCAGTCCTTTTTTAGACTGCAGATGTGGAATATAAACACAAAACCTTCTAAAAATTAGGAAGGCACAGGAGTGTATGAAAAAAAATTTTTTATTGAGAAAACACTCACATTAGACACAACATTTATAAAAAGGATGCCTCTTATCCAGGAAAATGACACAGCAGTCTCAATTACATAATTGTCAGTCAAAATCTATGTACATACTCAGAAATGTATTCCTGTATATCTAGACAAGATATCCAAAGTGGTTTAGATGTAATTTACTTTCATATATGGACAATTAAATCCTAATAATACATCGAATACAGGAATAGTTCCTTTAAAGGCAGAACAATACGATAATTAAGACACTCACAATGTGTATGAAATCCAATCACTTTTTGAGGGAAAACGAAAAAAAAATTGCTCTATATTACTATAGTAGTAACTAATCCCCTATAATTATCCCTCAAAATAATCCAAAACTCTCTTGGCTATCATAGATATTACAAACAGGGCAAAGTATAAGGTGCTGAACTAGTGCCACATTAAATAAGGATGTCTATATTGCCAAAAGTAGGACAGAACAATGGCTGCTACATGTCACTATAGTAGTAAGTAAGCGCCTACTGATCACCCCTAACAATCATCCTAAATTTACAAAGCTCCTATAGCTATTGCAAACCAATGAGATGCTGACTAATGCCCCATAAATAAAGTGTTTACATTGTACTAAATTGCTGCCATAATATTACCTTAGTGGTGAAGTAAAGAGACGCTATATCACCTAACCCCAACGCACGTTTCGAATGCTCTTCTTCCGGGGGTGTGTGTGATAAGGAGGGAATCATGTGCCCTTTTAAATGGCCGCTACCCAATCATAAGGCTGAAACAAAAAAAACTTCCGTCTCTTGTGCATATATATTGAGCCAATAAACAGGCAGCACGTCACCCACTGACACTCCCATTACTGAATCATGTGATGTTTGTCTTTTCTAGCACTATATTACTATGTTCATCTAAGCCTTGTGTTGCTCAATTTACATATTGCTCACAATTGTGCATATACCCGTTATTGAGTGGTATCATATATATAGCTCATAACCCACTACTATTACTTATAAAGTCGCACATAGCTTCTCCTATTTAAATCTTCTACACCAATCACCATGTCTGTGGGCGTTGCTTATCTATTAAGCCAATACACAGGCAGCACGTCACCCACTGACACTCCCATTATTAAATCATGTGATGTTTCTTTTTTATAGCGCTATATTACAATGCTCATCCAAGCCTTATGCTGCTCCATTTACATATTGCTCTCAATTATACCTGCACCCGTTATTAGGTGGTATCATATATATAGCTCATAACCCACTACCATAACTTATACCATCGCACATGACTTCTTTTATGTAAACATTCTACACCAATCACCAAGTCTGTGGGCGTTGCTTAACCCCGCCCACCTCTCAAATGGACCAATGAGTTGACGGCGCATCACATCCTGACGTCACAGCTCACAGGACCTCCCCTCTCCGGCGTGGTGGGACTCATGCATTCAGACCAGCAAAAGCTGGGCCAAAGTCACGATCCCCCCCCGTTACCAGAGAGAGGGGATCCAGCCAGACGGCAACAATGTATGCGCACCTCAAAAGGACCATGCCAAACATATGATTAAATAACTAAATAAATGTGTATACATACATATAAAAATAGTGATTAATGACTACATATATCAACATAAATAAATCCAACATACAGTGAGCATATTGGTGAGCAAGAATATTAATCAAAATTAATATACAGTGATATATAATATACATATTCAACATATGATAATAAACATAAAATAGTGAACATATAATAATATATATTCAAAAATACAATTGAAAAACAATAATAAATATTAAGCCATATGTTTAAACGAGCTTAATGCACAATTTACACATAATAATCTAACAACCTATAACCCGTGAAGTGAAAATAAATAATAAATGAAAATAATAATAAGTATGAGTAAATAATAAATAAATAAATAATTAAGCATAAAAATATATATATTCTTCTTTCTGTGATCTCGATGGCATAATGGATTTGCATGAAGCATTTTCCAAAGTTATGTCCCGAACCTGATGCTTGGGTAAGCGGAAGGGACCAAAAGGCAAATACAATGATATGATCTAAATAAAATAGAAAAAAATTAACAAAATACACTGAAATAAAATGAACCCCACCCTCCCATAAAAAAACAGATAAGTGTGTTTTACTAGATGTGGATACCCCAAAATGTGGAGAGATACTTATAGGATTGCCCCAAAACCAAAGCTCTCATTTAAACCATAAGGCGAGATTGTGCCCAAACGATATATCCACCGACTTTCCAGTTGCGCTAGGCTTTGCTGATATTCCCCCCTCGAACCCCCAAAGATAGACTATCAATGCCCTTAACCTTTAGGAGCCCTGCATTACATTTGTGATATTTTTTTAAATGTTTTGGTAATGTCTTCAATGACATATCATCTTCCTCAAATTTTGCCTTCTCTATGTCCCTGCAATGTTCACGTACTCTCACTTTGAGTTCTCATGTTGTTAATCCAACATAGATTTTTTGGCAGGGACAGGTGGCATGGTATATTACATTTCGAGATGAACAAGTCAGGTATTTCCTAATGTCATAAGTTCTAGTGTTGTCAAAATTAACAAAATTCTTAGCTTTGGTCAAATTTAAACATGCTTTACACATGCCGCATGGAAAGAAACCAACCGTGGCTGTGGAATTCGTCTTACTCTGTTTGGGATCATATAGACTATGTACGAGAATGTCTCGAAGATTTCTAGATCTCCTAGCAACAATTGATGGCCTATCAGATAACAATTGTTTTAAGACAGGATCCATAAACAAAACATTCCAATGTTTGTTTAATATGTTTTTGAATTGAGGCCATTTGTTGTGATAAGCAGTGATCATCCGAATTTCATTGGATTTCTCCTTATTTTTCTTTTGACCATATAGCAATTCATTCCTGGTAGAATTAATAGCCCTTTTATGTCCCCTTTTAATATTTCTTTGGCTATATCCTTTTTCCTTAAAACGATCAGAGAGATCTTTAGACTGGATGTTAAAGTCTTCTGCTTTTGTACATATTTTCCTGACTCTCAAAAACTGTCCAAACGGTATGCCTCTTATTGTTGCAGGTAAATGAGAAGATGTTGCATGTAGTAATGAATTTGTCACAGTGGACTTTCTAAATAGATTTGTACAAATATATCCATTACTATCAACCTCTATTTTGAGATCAAGAAAGTCCAGACTCCTACCAAATTTATACGTAAGATTGATGTTCAAATCATTATGGTTTAAGTTTTCCATAAGGGAGATCAACTTCTCCTCTGTACCCTCCCAAATAAACCAGACGTCATCTATATATCTCATCCAGCCTGAAATCAGGCTGGAATGAGATACAGGTTCACTTACGAAAATTTGATGCTCCCATGCTCCAAGAAATAAATTTGCATAAGAGGGGGCACAGCAAGCCCCCATGGCCGTGCCCTGGGCTTGCAAATACACAGTGTTTTTAAAAATAAACACATTGTGGGTCAGAACAAATTCAAGAAGTTCTAGCAATAATTGAACCATGTCTCTATCCAAATTACTGCAATTTAGAAACCAGGCAGTAGCCCTCAAGCCGTCTTGATGTCTTATAGAGGTGTATAGGGCCTCTACGTCAGCCGTTACCATCAAGGCCTCCTCCTCAATGTGAATATTGTCCAATCTGCGCAGTACCGCATGAGTGTCTTGGACAAATGATGGTAATTCATTAACCAGAGGTTTCAGGTAATGATCAATAACCATGGCAACGACCTCGCAGAGGCCCCCATTTCCTGACACAATTGGCCTACCCGGGGGATTCAGGGTGTCTTTGTGGATTTTAGGTATTAGATACAGTGTTGGAAGGCGCGGATGCAGTTCTTTTACCAAATCTACAAACTTTTTGGGGATTATCCCCTTAGAGAACGCGTCCTCTAAGATTCTGATGAGTTTCTCTTGAAAACGAGATAAAGGATTGGAGGCTAATTTCTTATAGCATGTCTCATTATTCAAAAGTTTGAAAGCTTGCTGTTCATACATGCTATTTGGCCATATTTCTAGGTTTCCACCTTTATCGGCGGGCTTGATCACCACATCGGTAAGGCTAGATAAATTCCGAATAGCTTCCCGCTCTATTTTGCTGCAGTTAGATCCACCATAGCCACCACAAGACAGCCGCTCAATGTTCTGGGTGACCAATTTGGTAAATATATCTACAGCCGGGCAAATGCCAAGTGCTGGAAATTTTTTGGATTTATTAACAAGAGATAACGGGAATTTATTGCTTACCGATGTGGTGCTCCCTTCACTCTCTTCTGCCAAAGCCTCCAAAGCAATTAACTCCTCTCTCTCGCCCTTAGATAATGTAGAATCTCCCATACTTGTTTTATGGTGTAACTTCTGTAAAACCATTTTACTTCCAAAGAGATGTAAATCTTTGATCGCTACGAATGAATCTATATGTTGGGAAGGAGAAAAAGTTAATCCCTTTTCTAATATTGCAATTTGGACATCAGAAAGTTGATGTTCAGATAAATTGATTACCTTGGGTTTATCCAAAGCTAAGACTTTTGTTAATTTTGACAACACTAGAACTTATGACATTAGGAAATACCTGACTTGTTCATCTCGAAATGTAATATACCATGCCACCTGTCCCTGCCAAAAAATCTATGTTGGATTAACAACACGAGAACTCAAAGTGAGAGTACGTGAACATTGCAGGGACATAGAGAAGGCAAAATTTGAGGAAGATGATATGTCATTGAAGACATTACCAAAACATTTAAAAAATTATCACAAATGTAATGCAGGGCTCCTAAAGATTAAGGGCATTGATAGTCTATCTTTGGGTGTTCGAGGGGTGAATATCAGCAAAGCCCTAGCGCAACTGGAAAGTCGGTGGATATATCGTTTGGGCACAATCTCGCCTTATGGTTTAAATGAGAGCTTTGGTTTTGGGACATTCCTATAAGTATCTCTCCACATTTTGGGGTATCCACATCTAGTAAAACACACTTATCTGGTTTTTTATGAGAGGGTGGGGTTCATTTTATTTCAGTGTATTTTGTTAATTTTTGTCTATTTTATTTAGATCATATCATTGTATTTGCCTTTTGGTCTCTTCCGCTTACCCAAGCATCAGGTTCGGGACATAACTTTGGAAAATGCTTCATGCGAATCCATTATGCCATCGAGATCACAGAAAGAAGAATATATATATATATATTTTTATGGTTAATTATTTATTTATTATTTACTCATACTTATTGTTATTATTTTCATTTAATATTTATTTTCACTTCACGGGTTATAGGTTGTTAGATTATTATGTGTAAATTGTGCATTAAGCTCGTTTAAACATATGGCTTAATATTTATTATTGGTTTTTCAATTGTATTTTTGAATATATTATATTATTATATGTTCACTATTTTATGTTTATTATCATATGTTGAATATGTATATTATATATCACTGTATATTAATTTTGATTAATATTCTTGCTCACCAATATGCTCACTGTATGTTGGATTTATTTATGTTGATATATGTAGTCATTAATCACTATTTTTATATGTATGTATACTAGTGTTGAGCGATATTGCTCGATATCTAAAAATATCGTATCGAAATTGCATCGCCGATATCACTAAATATCGTCGATATCCGATTTCGATACCGGAAGTCCCATGTAAGTCTATGGGAACAAAATATCGCAACTAAAAAAAACCTTTATTTCCTTGTAAACACTAAATATACACACATAGAATACATATATATATATATATATATATATATATATATATATACATGTCATTGTGACTATATATATACATATATGTATAGTTTATACACTTCTACATAGTAAAATATCCTCTGATTCAATTGCCGGGTAAAGCCGGCTTCTGTGAAAAGACAGAAGCACCCGACATGAAATGACACTTGGTGTACATAGGGTTAACCATGTCTTTTCATGTCGTTTGCAATCTGATTTGCACAAACAATTACATCAGTCTATGTGTGCAAAATTTCACACCTGTAGGGGTTAATTAAAGGTGTAAATTCGTTGTAAAAAAAACGGACTTTTTTGCTACGAATTTACACCTTTAATTAACCCCTAGAGGTGTGAAATTTTGCACACTTACACTCATGTAATTGTTTGTGCAAATCAGATATCAAACTACATGAAAAGACATGGTTAACTCTATGTAAACCAAGTGTCATTTCATGTCGGGTTCTGCATTTTCACAAAAGCCGGCAATTGAATTAGCGGCTATTATACTATGTAGAAGTGTATGAGCTATAAATAAATATATATATATATATGTGTCACAAATTTAATGACATGTATATATATATATGAGGTGTAAAATTGCTGAAAAAAAAGGCGTGGGCTCCCGCCCTATTTTCGCAACCAGACAGACAAAGCCAGTGAGTGGGGGCAGATAATAATAGCCCAGAGAGGGACCATTATTTTTGGCCCCCCGACTACTAACATCTGCCCCCAGACACCCCAGAAAGGGCAAATCTCTAATTAGATTTGCCCTTTCTGGCACTTTGCCCGTCTATTCCCATTGCCCTGTAGCGGTGGCGAATGGGTTAATAAGGGGTTAAAATGACCTTGCAATTGAAAGGTCACTTTAAGCCAAGTTAATAATTGAGAGCTGTCAATTAGACAACTATCAATTATTAATCCTATTGTATGAAAGAAAAATCAAACACACACACTTTAATAAAAAAGAAGTTTAATGAAATAATCACACAGTTTTTGACCATATTTTATTTTCCTGCTAAAATCATTTCCTGTAATAAAAATAAAATAATAAAGCAAAATTATTCTTACCAATCCGATGTACAGTCAGGTCCCACGGTGTAATCCTTCAGAAAGGGTTAATGTTTACTGCAGGGACCGCAGCTAATGCTGCAGCCTCACAGTAAACCCCCAAATGAATGAGTTCCTCTCCTGGCTGACAGGAGAGGAAGTGGAAAGCTTAATTGATTGCTTTCCACTTTCACTTCAGGTCAGCCAGGGACACAATCAGTGACGTCAGAGGGAACTGGTTAACAAAAATAGGGGATCCCCTCGAAAAAAATTGGCGTGGGGTCCCCCCTATTTTTGTTAACCAGCCAGATGAAGCAGACCGCTGAGGCCTGGATTTTCAGGCTGTTAAGGAGCCAAGATCCATGGACCTTGCCAGCCTGATAATACCAGGCCACAGCAGTCTGCATATCTTGGCTGATTAACAAAAATAGGGGATCCCCTCGAAAAAAATTGGCGTGGGGTCCCCCTATTTTTGTTAACCAGCCAGATGAAGCAGACCGCTGAGGCCTGGTTTTTCAGGCTGGTAAGGATCCAATATCCATGGACCTTGCAAGCCTGATAATACCAGGCCACAGCAGTCTGCTTAGCTTGGCTGGTTAACAAAAATAGGGGATCCCCTCGAAAAAAAAACGGCGTAGGGGTCCCCCTATTTTTGTTAACCAGCCAAGTAAAATGCAGACTGCTGCGGCCTGGCATTAAAAGACTGTCAAGGCCCATGGATTTTGGCCCTCAACAGCCTGATAATACCAGGCTACAGCAGCCCCACATTTGGCGCATCAAAAGATGTGCCAATTGTGGCACTTTACCCGGCTCTTCCCACTTGCCCTGTAGCGGTGGCAAGCGGGGTAATAAGGGGTTAATGTCACCGTTGATTGCACGGTGACAATAAGCCCGGTTAATAATGGAGAGGTGTCAATAAGACACCGATCCATTATTAATCCCAAAGTTATTAAATGCATAAAAAAAAGACAAAGCAAGAAAAAAGTATTTTAATGAAATAAAAGAGACAACACACGTTTTCATTTCTTTTATTGTACTCTCATTCCTGCGACGCCATCGATCTCCTGTAAAAAAAAAAAAAAACAAACCAACAGTATACCACCTGTCCGACGCAGTCCATAACGACAGTCCCACGACGATCCAACTCTGCTACATCGCAATGACAGGCAGAGCCTGTCATCGCGACGCAGCACAGCTGATTACCTGCTTCCCCGGCGGTGACTTCATCGGACTGACTGCTTTACGGCCGGGATTACCCAGCAGTCACTGCAGTTATCGCGAGAAACTGCATGTGACCGCCGGGGAGAAGAGGATGGCGGCCATGAAGCAGTCCAGGACGTGACCGCCGGAGATCTTCTGCCAGGTAAGTGCCGCTGACTCCTGACAGACCCGACCGACGGACACTGACAGTGACAGACCCGACCGACGGACACAGACAGTGACAGTGACAAATCCGATTCCGGTATTCGATAAGACGAAAATATCGAAACGAATTATCGAAAGGCCGATAGAGCTAATATCGGCCGATAGCCGATATTTGCATTATCGTATCGCTCAACACTAATGTATACACATTTATTTAGTTATTTAATCATATGTTTGGCATGGTCCTTTTGAGGTGCGCATACATTGTTGCCGTCTGGCTGGATCCCCTCTCTCTGGCAATGGGGGGATCGTGACTTTGGCCCAGCTTTTGCTGGTCTGAATGCATGAGTCCCACCACGCCGGAGAGGGGAGGTCCTGTGAGCTGTGACGTCAGGATGTGATGCGCCGTCAACTCATTGGTCCATTTGAGAGGTGGGCGGGGTTAAGCAACGCCCACAGACTTGGTGATTGGTGTAGAATGTTTACATAAAAGAAGTCATGTGCGATGGTATAAGTTATGGTAGTGGGTTATGAGCTATATATATGATACCACCTAATAACGGGTGCAGGTATAATTGAGAGCAATATGTAAATGGAGCAGCATAAGGCTTGGATGAGCATTGTAATATAGCGCTATAAAAAAGAAACATCACATGATTTAATAATGGGAGTGTCAGTGGGTGACGTGCTGCCTGTGTATTGGCTTAATAGATAAGCAACGCCCACAGACATGGTGATTGGTGTAGAAGGTTTAAATAGGAGAAGCTATGTGCGACTTTATAAGTAATAGTAGTGGGTTATGAGCTATATATATATGATACCACTCAATAACGGGTATATGCACAATTGTGAGCAATATGTAAATTGAGCAACACAAGGCTTAGATGAACATAGTAATATAGCGCTAGAAAAAACAAACATCACATGATTCAGTAATGGGAGTGTCAGTGGGTGACGTGCTGCCTGTTTATTGGCTCAATATATATGCACAAGAGACGGAAGTTTTTTTTGTTTCAGCCTTATGATTGGGTAGCGGCCATTTAAAAGGCACATGATTCCCTCCTTATCACACACACCCCCGGAAGAAGAGCATTCGAAACGTGCGTTGGGGTTAGGTGATATAGCGTCTCTTTACTTCACACTAAGGTAATATTATGGCAGCAATTTAGTACAATGTAAACACTTTATTTATGGGGCATTAGTCAGCATCTCATTGGTTTGCAATAGATATAGGAGCTTTGTAAATTTAGGATGATTGTTAGGGGTGATCAGTAGGCGCTTACTTACTACTATAGTGACATGTAGCAGCCATTGTTCTGTCCTCCTTTTGGCAATATAGACATCCTTATTTAATGTGGCACTAGTTCAGCACCTTATACTTTGCTCTGTTTGTAATAGCTATGATAGCCAAGAGAGTTTTGGATTATTTTGAGGGATAATTATAGGTGATTAGTTACTACTATAGTAATATAGAGTAATATATTATTCGTTTTCCCTCAAAAAGTGATTGAATTTCATACACATTGTGAGTGTCTTAATTATCGTATTGTTCTGCCTTTAAAGGAACTATTCCTGTATTTGATGTATTATTAGGATTTAATTGTCCATATATTATTGTAAATTACATCTAAACCACTTTGGATTTCTTGTCTAGATATACAGGAATAAATTTCTGAGTATGTACATAGATTTTGACTGACAATTTTGTAATTGAGACTGCTGTGTCATTTTCCTGGATAAGAGGCATCCTTTTTATAAATGTTGTGTCTAATGTGAGTGTTTTCTCAATAAAAAAAATTTTTTTCATACACTCCTGTGACTTCCTAATTTTTAGAAGGTTTTGTGTTTATATCCTTGATATGGAGTGTGACCTTTTTTAGGTTACTTATATGGACTAATATGTATGTGCAGATGTGGAATGCAGACGAGTGATCGAGTTAGAAATGGGGAGGTGCCTGGTCCTTGACGTCTTCATGAGGGGACAAGAGCTGCGGCTCATAAACATCTACGGCCCACAGTCAAAGTGGGACCGGAAATGTCTCTTCCTGAAGACTAAGCCCTTTCTTTTTACAAGCCGACAGGTGGTCTTCGGTGGGGACTTCAACACAATTACGAGGTCCCGTGATTGGGGGGATCCTGGAGATCGCCTGGCTTATGACAGCGTCGCGCATAATAGTATAGCTAGTGAAGCTCGCTTGGTGGATGTCCACATCCGGCACACCCCAGGCCACGGAGGTTTCACCTATCATAGGGGTATCTGTAGATCTAGAATAGACAGTTTTTTTTTAAAGGAGGACGCCATCTTTTCTGCTGTGTCCACCGTTGAGGTGGAGTTCTCCGATCACTGTCTAATTTTCTTTTCTCTGAATGCTGCAGAGACTCCCTGGATGGGAAGAGGGCTGTGGAAGCTGAATTCGTCCCTGCTGGAAGAAGCGGACGTGAGACAATCCTTCGAGGATTTTCTTCAGAGACAGGTACCGCTTTTGGATCTCTGTAGTAGTAAGTCAGAGTGGTGGGAGATCTTCAAAAAGCGGGTGGCGGGGTTCTTCCGCCAGCTCTCGAGCCTCAGGAGTCTGAACAGGCATCGCTTGTATCAGGCTCTGGGGAGGAAACTCGAGCAGCTCGTCTCGACTGGAGGTGACCGTGAGGAAATCTCCAGAGTGAAGTCTTTGCTTAAGAGGTGTCAGTATGATAGGCACACATCTTTGGTTTTTGAGAGGGATTTCGGGAAGTACCCCTCACCCGACCCCTACAGGAACTGTAAGATGACAGTGAATTGTAAGATGGTGACAGGACTGATCGACAGTACGGGGTCCCTGAACAGATCCAAATCAGGGATCATGGAGATGGTCAGGTCCTTTTACTCACGCCTCTTGGGAAAGAGGGATCTGGATCGGGATGAGATGTCGGCTTTCCTGGCTGAAACCATCCCTGAGCCAGGGGATGATCCCTCTCTTGGTGTTTTGGTAGAAGCAATCAGGGAAGAGGAAGTGAGACTGGCCATTGATGGGCTTCGGCCCAAAAAATCGCCAGATCCGGATGGCTTAACATCCGAGTTCTATAAGACCTTTAGGGACTCCTTGGTCCCCCTCTTGACTAAGGTGTTTAATGAGTGTCTTTCCTCAGGTATTCTTCCCGGTCCAATGAGGAGGTCAGCCCTGATTATTCTGTCAAAGGGTAAAGACTCATCCCGTATTGAGAATTGGCGTCCCATAGCGCTTCTCAATACGGACCGGAAGGTTCTGGCAAAGGTGTTGTTTAATCGGCTGGTCAAGTTTGCACCCCGGCTCCTTTCGGAGGCCCAACACTGCTCTGTTCCAGGCCTCAGCACTTTTAGAGCTGTGCTCGGTGTCCGAGAGGTAGTGGAACAGGGTAGGGCAGGTCTCTGGAAGGGGTCCCTACTGTCATTAAATCAAGCAAAAGCATTTGACCGGGTTAACCATGAGTACCTCTGGTCTGTCCTTTTGAGGTATGGTCTGCCTGGGAGGATTGTAAATTGGTTAGAGATCTTGTACCAAGGGGCTTAGACTTTCCCACTCGTGAACGGTTCGTCAGGGCGCTCTTTTGAGGTGGTTTCTGGGGTCCATCTGGGCTGTCCTCTGAGCCCACTTTTATACGCGTTCGCGATCGATCCCTTCCTGAGAAGGGTAGATTGTGGACCGTTGGTGGGAGTTGGGATGGACCAGGCGGGCTCTGGGCCCCCTTTGAGGGTGGTGGCGTACGCTGACGATGTTTCCCTTTTCGTATCCTCGAGAGGGGAGGCGGATTGGGTCATGTCCGAGGTTGTGCGTTACTCGGAGGCGTCTGGGTCCATGATCAACCGGGAAAAGTGTGAGAGTCTCTGGCTGGGAGGGGGAGATCCTAGTTTTGATCTCCCAGGCATCCTTCCAGAGCCCCAGACCTCTGCTAAAATTCTAGGCATCGAATTTGGCCCTGGGGACTACCCCCAGCAAAATTGGGAGGGCAGACTCAAGATTGCCGCCCAAAAGGTGGACCAGTGGAAGGGTTGGTCTTTAACCCTGAGGGAAAGGGTTAGCTTGGCTAAAGGCTTTCTGCTTCCCTTGTTAATTTACCTGGGCAGTGTGTGCATCTTGCCAGAACCTCTCTGGACACGGGTTTAAAGCTTGTTCTTCCAGATGTTATGGGGGAATAGGCTCAATCTAATCAAGAGGGAGGTCACGTACCGTACGAGGAGACTAGGTGGGTTGGGTATGGTCAACCAAGTAGTGTTCTTAGTGAACACCTTTCTTAAAGCCAATATTTCCAACCTCTGGCTGGAGAGGGCTCCTCCGTGGGTATTCTCCTGCAGGGGTTGGTTTCGGCCCTTCTTCCAGGAATGGGAGACAGGAGGGCAAGTGAAGGATCTCCGTACACCTCACGGACATCTCCCGGCTTACGCTACCCCGGTTCTGAAGGTAATCCGTCAGTGTGGCCTGGGAATGAGGGAAGACCCTGGTCCTCAGGGATTGCCCAGGCCGGGATCTGGAGGTGGGGCTCTGGCTTTTAAATTCAAAGTGGATCCCACGAAGTTTTGGGACTTGGCCTGGCGCTGCTTTCACGGGAGACTGTATGTAAGGGACAACCTGAAGTACAGGAACTCCGATGATCGGGGTTGTCCCGTGAGGAGTGTGGAGACGTGCTGGAAAGCATGAAGCACTTCCTCCTGCAGTGTCCCTTTAATGCAGAGGTTTACAACAGGGTGGGTGCTTCCATACGTTGGCCGCGGCTGGCGTCCCTTTCCTACGCCGAGTGGGTCTATGGGGCGTTCAGATCCCTGGGTGGCCGAGAGCGTAGCACTTTATTCCTAATTAGCGTAGTGGTCAGGTTTTACACGTGGAATGCATGGTGTTTAGTTTCAACGCAACAGAAAGACCTCCCTGAGATGAGGTGGTTAGTAACATCTTGGGTGACCTGGGGAAGGTGCGTTCTTTGGAGTTCGAGAGGTTGGGTGTGAGGAGGGCCTCTTGGCTTTGGAGGGGCTTAACCTTTTAAAAACACACTCAAGGGAGAGTTGTTTTGTGTGTGAATGGTGGTAGGGATAGCATAAGGTGGTGTGGGGTGTTGAGGGATCGAGGTAGAGGCAGATAGGGACAGGTAGGGTCAATGTGAGGGACAGATAGAGAGTTAGTTAAGTTAGGTAGAATAGGGATAGATAGGGATAGTTTTGTTAGGGACAGAAGTAGGGACAGTTTTAGTTCATAAGGGACAGGGTGAATGTGTTGTTAGTAAGTGACTGGGCCTCTTAGGGCTCCAGTCTCCTGGTGGTGGGCTACTGCATGTCACAATATAGTTTTTTGTTTTGGAAAAATAAAAGATAATGGATATTGAGGCTTACAGGCACTGAACTTGGGCCTTGCAAGTTTAGAAAGTTAGGTTACGATAGAAGTATGATAAAGTTGTATGTTTATACATAAATATGTATATATTATTGTCTATGTGTTATGTGTTTAGTGTCTTTGTGTGTGGTGTTGATGTTTATATTGTATATAGTGTGTATAGTTAAGTGGGGGATGGGTGGGTACAGTTAGGTTGGGTGGGGGTTTTGAAGGGGTTTTGAGGGCATATGGACAGAACTTGCCATGGACCCATGAAGATGATAAAGAGTGCAGTGTATGGGCATAAACTTTTATGGACCCGGGTTTGTAGTGATAAGGCCATGAACTTATGGACCTGTGGTATAGGGTGGTGGGGAAAAAAAAAATACATATACTGTATATATATATAGGTGTTTGGGGTGCAATAGAGCAAGGTTAAGTTTCTATGGCCAGGGAGGCCAATTATCATTTGTTTAACCCTTAACGACCAAGCCATTTTGTAGGTTAAAGACCAGGCCAATTTTTAAAATTCACTGTCTCTTTATGAGGTTATAACTCTGGAACACTTCAACGGATCTTGGCGATTCTGGGATTGTTTTCTCGTGACATATTGTACTTCATGATAGTGGTAAAATTTCTTCAATATAACTTGCGTTTATTTATGAAAAAAATGGAAATATTGCAAAAATTTTGAAAATTTGGCAATTTTCAAACTTTTAATTTTTATGCCATTAAATCAGAGAGATATGTCACAAAAATTAGTTAATAAATAACATTTCCCACATGTCTACTTTACATCAGCACAATTTTGGAAGCAAAATTTTTTTTTGTTAGTAAGTTATGTGTTAAAAGTTGACCAGCAATTTCTCTTTTTTCCAACAAAATTTACAAAACCATTTTTTTTAGGGGCCACCTCACATTTGAAGTGAATTTGAGGGGTCAATATAACAGAAAATACCCAAAAGTGACACCATTCTAAAAACTGCACCCCTCAACGTGTTCAAAGCCACATTCAAGAAGTTTATTAACCCTTTAGGTACTTCACAAGAATTAAAGCAATGTGGAAGGAAAAAATGAACATTTAACTTTTTTTTTCCCAAAATTTTTCTTTCGACACAATTTTTTTAAATTTTGTCAAGGGTATCAGTAGAAAATGAACCACAATATTTGTTGTACAATTTCTCCTGAGTACACCGATACCCCATGTGTGGGGGTAAACCACTATTTGGGCGCATGGCAGAGCTCGGAAGGGAAGCAGCGCCATTTGACTTTTTTGGCTGGAATTGAGATTGGACGCCATGTGGTATTTGGAGAGCCCCTGTGTGCCTAAACAGTGGAAACCCCCCACAAGTGACCCCATTTTGGAAACTAGACCCCCCAAGGAACTTATCTAGATGTGTGGTGAGAGCTTTGAACCCCCAAGGGCTTCACAGAAGGTTATAACGTAGAGCTGTAAAATTAAAAAAATCATATCTTTTCCACAAAAATGATCTTTCCACCCCCAATTGTTATTTTCCAAAGGGTAACAGGACCCCAAAAGTTATTGTGCAATTTGTCCTGAGTACGCTGATACCCAATATGTGGGGGTAAACCACTATTTTGGCGCATGACAGAGCTTGGAAGGGAAGCAGCGCCATTTTCAAATGCAGACTTTGATGGAATGGTCTGCGGGTGTCATGTCACGTTTGGAGAGCCCCTGATGTGCCTAAACAGTAGAAACCCCCCACAAGTGACTCCATTTTGGAAACTAGACCACCCAAGGAACTTATATAGATGTGTGGTGAGCACTTTGAACCCCCAAGTGCTTCACACAAGTTTATAACGTAGAGCCGTGAAAATAAAAAAATCATATTTTTTCCCACAAAAATAATCTTTTTGCCCCCAAATTTTTATTTTTATAAGGGTAACAGGAGAAATAGGACCCAAAAAGCTATTGTGCAATTTGTCCTCAGTACGCTGATATCCCATATGTGGGGGGGAACCACTATTTTGACGCATGGCAGAGCTCGGAAGGGAAGGAGCACCGTTTTTAAATGCAGACTTTGATGGAATGGTCTGGGGGCGTCATGTCGCGCTTGGAGAGCCCCTGATGTGCCTAAACAGTAGAAACCCCCCACAAATGACCCCATTTTGTAAACTAGACCCCCAAGGAACTTATCTAGATGTGTGGTCAGCACTTTGAACCCCCAAGGGCTTCACAGAAGTTTATAACGTAGAGCCGTGAAAATAAAAAAATCATATTTTTTTCCACAGAAATGACCTTTTTGCCCCAAATTTTTATTTTTATAAGGGTAACAGGAGAAATAGGGCCCCAAAAGTTGATGTGCAATTTGTCCTGAGTACACTGATATCCCATATGTGGGGGGAACCACTATTGTGACGCATGGCAGAGCTTGGAAGGGAAGGAGCACAGTTTTTAAATGCAGACTTTGATGGAATGGTCTGCGGGTGTCATGTCGCGCTTGGAGAGCCCTGATGTGCCTAAACAGTAGAAACCCCCCACAAATGACCCCATTTTGCAAACTAGACCCCCAAGGAACTTATCTAGATGTGTGGTCAGCACTTTGAACCCCAAGGGCTTCACAGAAGTTTATAACGTAGAGCCGTGAAAATAAAAAAATCATATTTTTTTCCACAAAAATGACTTTTTTGCCCCAAATTTTTATTTTTATAAGGGTAACAGGAGAAATAGGGCCCCAAAAGTTGATGTGCATTTTGTCCTGAGTACGCTGATATCCCATATGTGGGGGGGAACCACTGAGATCGCCTTACTGCGATCTTTGGGAGGCACAATAAACAAATCCACAAAAGGTGAAGAATTGGTTTTCTTTTTTGCGCCGTTCCTCGTGCGGTATTAGTGATTAGGCGACTTTATTCCTCGGATCGGTGAGATTACAGCGATACCAGATTTATACCCTTTTTTCATGTTTAGCTTCTGTCACACACTAAAAGATGCTTTTTTTTGGAATAATTTTTTGTAAGAAATTTTTCGCCGTATTTTGAGAGCTATAATTTTTCCATATTTCGTCCGACAGAGTTATCTGCAGGCTTATTTTTTGCGGGACGAGCTGACGTTTTTATTGGTACCATAATCGGGCACATAACGTTTTTTGATTGCTTCCTATTCTGATTTTTGTGGAAGCAGAATGAACAAAAACCAGCAATTCAGGAATTGTTTTTTTTTTTTTTCCTCCGTTCCGTGTGTGGTAAAATTGATAAAGCAGCTTTATTCTTCGGGTCACTACGATTACAGCGATACCTCATTTATATATTTTTTTATGTTTTGGCGTTTTTTTACACAATAAAAAATTTTATAGAAAAAATAATTATTTTTGCATCAGTTTATTCCGCGAGCTATAACTTTTTTATTTTTTCGCTGATGATGCTATGTAGCAGCTTGTTTTTTGCGGGACAAGATGACGTTTTCAGCGGTACCATGATTATTTATATCTGACTTTTTGATTGCGTGTTATTGCACTTTTTCCAAGCGGTATGATGATACCGTTTGGAAAAAGTATAATTTACTACTTTTTTGTGTTTTTTTTTTACGGCTTTCACTGAAGGGGTTAACTAGGGTTACGCTTTTATAGATGGGATTTTTACTGACGTGGCGATACCAAACATGTGTATTGTTTTGTTTTTTATTTTTTTTATTACATAAAAATGTGTATTTTTTAGGGGATTTTTTTTAAATTATTTTTTAATATTTTTTTTAAATTTTTTTTAAAAAAATGATTTTTTTAACTTTTCCCTTTATGGGACTTTCACTTTTTTTACTTTTTATTGCAGTTACAATGCATTGCAATGCTGCAGCATTTCAATGCATTGTACCGATGATGAAAGCTGCTGTGAGCATGATCACAGCAGCTTTCCGTAGCTACATGACCCGAAGGTTGTCATGACAACCCCCGGGTCATCAAGGCAGAGATCGGGCCCTGCAAATACATTGCAGGGCGCCAATCTGAGGCAGAGGGAGCTCCCGACCCTCTGCCTCCCCCCCTGAGCGCTGCGATCGCACTCGATCGCAGCAGTCAGGGGGTTAACAGCCAGGGGCGGCGGGGGCGCCGCTCCTGGCTGTCAGTGCAGGAAGCCTGGCTACTGAAGCGCCGGCTCCTGCACTGATCGCGCTGGAGAAGCTGAAATTTCAGCTTCTCCTGCGCGATCGCTGCTGTGTTTGGTCAGTCAGACTGACTGACCAAGCACAGTGCTGTAGATGCGGGGACCGACGGCAAAGGTCCCCGCACCGCTTTCCGTGCCTGTCAGATGTCTGTGACAGCTGTCGGCACTGATCTACCACTGCGTGTTTACACGCAGTGGTAGATCAAAGGCATAACGTGCACAGTCCGTCCTGGTGCCGGAACTGACACCTTGCCATGACGGACTGTGCACGTCATTGGACATTAAGGGGTTAAGGCAGAATGGGCCAAGGTTTATGTTATATTGTTATATTTATATTGTTATATTATTATATTGTTATATTTTATGTAAATATGTAAATACCGTATATACTCGTGTATAAGCCGACCCGTGTATAAGCCGACCCCCCTAATTTTGCCACAAAAAACTGGGAAAACGTATTGACTCGTGTATAAGCCGGGTGTATAAGCTGCCCTCCTGCTCTGTGCTGCCCCCGTCCTGCTCCTTGCTCCCCCATCCAGCTCTGTGCTCCCCATTCTCCTCTGTACTCCCCCCTCCTGCTCCGTCCTCCGCTGTGCTCCCCATTCCTTCTCCGTCCTCCTGTGCCCCCCCGTCTTGCTCTGTGCTCCTCTGTGCCCTCCATCCTCTCCCCCCGTCCTGCTCCGTGCCCTCCATCCTCCCCCCATCCTGCTCCGTGCTCATTGTCCTCCTCCATGCTTCCCCGTCCTCCGTTCTCCCCCTCGTCCTGCTCCGTGCTCATTGTCCTCCCCCCGTCCTGCTCCATGCTCCCCCCCCATCCTCCTCCATCATACTCACCCTTCCCGTGCCATCGCTGAACGTCCCTGCAATCCTGCGTTCTCCCCGGCTTCCTGCAGCTCTCCAGCGCTGAGCGGTGACGTAATACCGCTCATTAAGGCCATGAATATGGACGCCACGCCTATGGGAGTGGCGTCGCGTCCATATTACATGACCTTAATGAGCGGTATTACGTCACCGCTCAGCGCTGCAGAGCTGCAGGAAGCCGGGGAGAACGCAGGATTGCAGGGACATTCAGCGATGGCACGGGGAGGGGTGAGTATGATGTCCCAGCCACCGGCTCCTGCTGCGGCATCCCCTCCCCCCGCTGGTTTCTGCCCTATGACTCGTGTATAAGCCGAGGGGGCATTTTCAGCACGAAAAAAGGTGCTGAAAATCTCGGCTTATACACGAGTATATACGGTAAGTATGAATGGGAGTATAAGTAAAGTGTGAGTAAGTGTGAATGTGGTATGAATGAATAGTTTTTTTATTTTTTTTTATTCGTTTTTGAAGGGTAGTTCCCCCGGGGGCCTCTGGGGAGCTGGAAAGCTCGGAAGAAGCTCCGGATGTGGACTGGACAATGGATATTGGACAATAGGAGATATCCTAAAGCTTGTTTGGTTTTCTTGTTGGTGCTATGTTTCTTTATGTTTTAGGTTAAGGGGTTTTGTATTTTGCTTATTTTGTATGTAATGTTTTTTATATTTTTATAAATAAAAAAGAGTTCCAGCTCCACCCAGGAGGTGGAGAGGTGTGGCTGCTGGTGGTGGAAGCAGACAGCAAGTTGCTTGGAGCTGAGTGCCTGGGAAGGAGGGTTTTTTTTTCTCTGGACTGTTACCTGCTCCTTCCCAGGCAGAGAGACCTTCCCTGGGACTGAGTGTTGGGGCTGAGCCCCTGACTCCCACCTCCCGGCAAGCTAGCTGGGGGTGGGGGGGCCTCACCCACCATCTCGAGGCCCACGCTGCAGCAAGCCAGTCCCAAGGATGGGTAAGAAAAAGACCCCAGGGGGCCGCAAGGCTCCAGGATCCGGGACCCCTGAAGCCGGGGCCGTGGCAGCTCCTTCTCCCGGTGAGGAGGCTGCGGGCAGAGGTGCGGCAGGAGCCCCCCCCAAACATCTGGGGCTCCAAGGTTGCAGAAGAGCCGGCTACCATCTACGCCTCCCGCATCCACGCCCACCTCTGTGAGTACGAAGAGGCAGCTAAACAGCTGAGGAGACTCCGGGAGGAGTTGAGGGGAGCCCGAATGATAGCTAAGAACCGGCTCCCTGCCTCAAGAAGAGCGGAGGTATCTGCCACGGTCGAAAGGCTGAAGGGGGCGATAAGAACGCTGGAGGAGAGGAGGAAGACCATCCTGGAGGGAAGCGGCCCCTTCGGGGAAAAGCTAAGGAACGATGACCGGTTCAGAGCCCTGACCGGTGGGTCTCCTGGGGGGTCAGGAGGCCCCAGCCAGGTCGAAGACTAGGAGGAGGAAAATGGCAGACCATCTGAGCCAACTCCACCTGAGGACTTGGTGGGTAAGAGCACCCAGGACCTGGTGGGTAAGAGCGCCCAGGTATCGCGCAGTGGGATAGCCCCCGAACAAGTGGCACTCCCACCGGACTCCAGTGACATGGAGGAAAGTGGGAGTGAGGGGGAGGATGGAGGGAGCGGGAGTAATAACGAGGGGGGCTGCCTCATCCTACAGCAAGTGAGGCAGATTGAGTCTCCAGCACGGTTTGGCACACTGTTGTTTGGGGACGAGTTCTGCCTCGAGGATGAGGCAACTGGGAAAACTAGGAAGAGGCGCAAGCCAAAACAAGCTGTGGAGGAGAGGTTTGTTTATGCCCCTCTTTCCGGGCCCCCCAGTCCCGTTGTGCGGAACCCGCTGCCCACCCCGGCTCGGGCCCTGTGGTGAGTCCGGAGCAAGGGAGCGGGGAGAGTAAGGTCTGCCTGGATCTTACTGCCACATCTGGTGGTGGCAGTGCAGGTTCAGGCAGCGATATGGAGGTCGGTGCCGGTGTCAGTGTTGGTGGAAGTGCCCGGACTCAGTCCCCTGTGGCAGGGGGGTCTAGCCCAGCACCTGTTACGAGTAGAGCCGGGGCCGCACCTCCAGCGGTGAGTGCTGCTTCTGGGCCCCCCATGTACGGGTCCGTTAAGTCTGGATCGCTTATGGGGTCCAGAAGCATAGGAAGTGCGCAGATGCTGCCGTGAGGCAGCAGCTAATGACATTCAGGGTGCTGGTTGCTCCCCTGGAGGCGGCCGTGGTGAAGCCGGGGCACTCAGCAGGTAGACCCCAAAATGGGTCCGTGCGGGGGGCCCCGCCACCGCTGGATGCCGGAGGGGAGTGGCCAGCCTTAACTAAAGCAGGTGGTGGGTGCAGAGAGGCGGTGATGGCCCATGAGGGGGCGTGGCCTCCCTGAATGTTGCCCTGCCTGCTCGCATCATCCGGGGTGGGCGTGGCCTCGCAAGGGGCTGCTGCCCAGGGTGACTGTGGGGGTCGTGGCCTCGGTGGTCGTGGCTCCGCCCACTGTGCCGTGTCATCCGGGGTGGGCGTGGCCTCGCAAGGGGCTGCCGTCCAGCCCGGAGTGGCTACGGCCGGTGGGGGGCGTGGCCTCGGCGGGTACGCCGCCCTCTGTCCCGCCCACCCATACCATCAGTCCTGCACCCCCAAAAGCCGGTAGGAAGTTGTTGGGGTCCCCTGCCCACTTACCGTCATCTGGTGGGTCGGGGGCTCCAGCGCTCCCAGTGATGCCGGCGGGGGAGGTGTGTGGAGGGCAGGGTGCGGTGGCAAGGTCCGTCCCTGCCCGAGGAAGCACAAAGGAGGAAAGGAAAAAAAATATCCCGGGAGTCAAGAATACCCCAAGAGTCCAGCCGGGGCCCCCAGCAGAAAGTGTAAATAAAAATGGCAATGTAAATAATAGAAATGTAAATAGTGGCAATGTAAATAATGTATATATAGACAGTGAGGATGAAAGTGATGGAATATCTGATATTTTTGAAGAACTTTTTGCGAAGGTGGTGCATGGAGGGGTGAGTGATGGCGAGAGTGGTATGGATGAGGGAGTGAGTGTGGGAGCGAGTACGAGTGGGAGGGGGACTGGCCCATCTGCTCCCCAGCCGTGGCAACCAGGCGTTTTTTGTGGGGTCACGGCTGGGGGTCGGGGGGTTTCTCAGGGGGTCTCCTCACCTCTGGACTCCGGGGATGGCGTTTTGGGGAAAGATCGATAATAATAAAGGGGAGGACAGTGGACTTGTCTTTCTGGATAGAGAGGCATGGTTTGGCCGCCTTCCAAGAGAGAAGAGAGGGAGGGACTGTCTGGTCTCTCCCGACAGCCGGGCAAGGGCCGGTGAGGAGGAATGTGGTCCGTCTTCGGTGGGGGGGCAGTGAAGCTTTTCCACCCAGGAGCAGGGTGGTGGAGCTCCTCCTGAAGATGGGCTTCAGGGCGGATGACATCTTTGCCCTGATCCATCCCTCAGCGGCTCGGTTCTTTGACATCAGCTTCGTTCGGCCAGAGGGGCTTGAGCTCTTCTGGTCGAATTATGAGCTGGTGAAGGGGGAGCCTGGATGGCGAGGCTTTGTCGTGCAGGCGGTGTCTCGCCAAAATTCCTCAAGAGAGTGACCGTGGTGACATGTAATGAGTCGCTCTCAGGCGTGGACATAATGACGAGTCTTTCCCGTTATGGGGAAGTCACCGAGGTCCCAAAAAAGAACAGGGACAAGTTTGGTATTTGGTCGGGGGGCTGGACCTTCATGATTAAATTGAAGGTTTCAGGTGAAATGGTCACCCACATCCCTTCCTCGGCATTCCTGGGAAGGGACAGGATCCTGGTCTTCTACCAGGGGCAACCGAAGGTCTGCCACAAGTGCGGCGATCCCCGCCACTTCAGCGCAAGGTGCAGAAATGTGCCTTGTGTGGCGGGGTGGGTCATCTCGCCGCCGCGTGTAAGGACATTCGGTGACACCTGTGTGGTGACCTCGGTCACCCGTATAGCCGCTGCCCTCTCTCTTTCTCCAATGCCGCTGCAGGTCCCGTGGGGGGAGACCGTGGGGGGAACCTCCGGCGGGACTTCCTCCGTCGCGGCAGGCGGTGGTGGCGGGGAGGGGGCCAGTGAGGAAAGGCAATTTCACCAGAGGCCCCTCATACCAGCGGAGGCAGGTGGCTCGCCATGGGGGCAAGGAGCAGGTGGAGCCTCGGGTGACCGGGGTGATGCCTGCTCCTTCCTCTAGGCCAGTGGCAAAAGCCTCTGAGGCCCTGGGGGAGGAAGCGGTATGCGAGGAGATCAGGAGGATGGAGAGTGAGGATAAAGCGGATGACTCAGACAGCTCCTCTCAATATGAAAGTGTTGATGAGGAAGTCACAGAGCAGCCTACAACATCAATGGGTGGGAATATAACGTACCAACAGGAGGGGGAGGAGGAGGCTGAATAAGTCTTCCAAATCCCTCCCACCCCGACCGTGCATGTACCTACGGAAGGACCCACTGTCCCCCCTCAGATCACACTCTCCAACCGGTTCCAAGCCCTTGGAGACTCTGCTGAGGAGTCGCAGGATGAGGGCGAGGGGCCGGGGGCGGCATTGGGGGGTCCTTCAGGGGATGGCGGAGTCCAACCCTCAGGGGACGTTGTTTCTCCTGGGGGGAACAGACCCGGAGTCCGGAGGTGAGGACACCAGGGGAGGAGAAATGGACACCTCGAGTACCCTAAAGAGGAAGGGTTCCGACTCCTTCCCAGAGGGTGGTGGGAGCGGGGTGGGTAAGAAGAAGGCCGTCGAACTTGATCACTCATGATGGCTGAACTCGCCCCGTTGACGCTGGCATCCATTAATGACGCCAGCATTAAGTCAGATGCGGCTAGATTTGCGGCCTTTGATTTTCTCACCCGAATTGAGGCTGAAATTTTATTTTTGCAGGAGACCAGACTAACTGACATAGGGGCCATACATAAAGCACGGAGGGAGTGGATGTGCGGGCCCTCATACTGGTCTCTTGCGGCTGAGCCGTATAGCGGGGTGGCAGTCCTTTTTAAGACTGCAGATGTAGAATGCAGATGAGTGATCGAGTTACAAATGGGGAGGTGCCTGGTCCTTGACGTCTTCATGAGGGGACAAGAGCTGCGGCTCATAAACATCTATGGTCCCCAATATAAGTGGGACCGAAAATGTCTCTTTCTGAAGATAAAGCCCTTTCTTTTCACAAGCCGACAGGTGGACTTCGGTGGGGACTTCAACACCATTACGAGGTCCCGTGATCGGGGGGGTCCTGGAGATTGCCAGGCTTATGACAGCGTCACGCTTAATGGTATAGCCAGTGAAGCTCGCCTGGTGGATGTCCACATCCGGCACACCCCAGGCCACGGAGGTTTCACCTATCATAGGGGTAGCTGTAGATCTAGAATAGACAGGTTTTTTTTAAAGGAGGACGCCATCTTTTCTGCTGTGTCCTCCGTTGAGGTGGAGTTCTCCGATCACTATCTAATTTTCTTTTCTCTGAATGTTGCAGAGACTCCCCGGATGGGAAGAGGGCTGTGGAAGCTGAGTTCGTCCCTGCTGGAAGAAGCGGACGTGAGACAATCCTTCGAGGATTTTCTTCAGAGCCAGGTACCGCTTTTGGATCTCTGTAGTAGTAAGTCAGAGTGGTGGGAGATCTTCAAAAAGTGGGTGGCGGAGTTTTTCCGCCAGCTCTCGAGCCTCAGGAGTCTGAACAGGCATCGCTTGTATCAGGCTCTGGTGAGGAAACTTGAGCAGCTCATCTCGACTGGAGGTGACCGTGAGGAAATCTCCAGAGTGAAGTTTTTGCTTAAGAGGTGTCAGTATGATAGGCACACATCTTTGGTTTTTGAGTGGGATTTCGGGAAGTACCGCTCACCCGACCCTACAGGAACTGTAAGATGACAGTGAATTGTAAGATGGTGACAGGACTGATCGACAGTACGGGGTCCCTGAACAGATCCAAATCAGGGATCCTGGAGGTGGTCAGGTCCTTTTACTCACGCCTCTTGGGAAAGAGGGATCTGGATCGGGATGAGATGTCAGCTTTCCTGGCTGAAACCATCCCTGAGCCAGGGAATGATCCCTCTCTTGGTGTTTTGGCAGAAGCAATCAGGAAAGAGGAAGTGAGACTGGCCATTGATGGGCTTCGGCCCAAAAAATCGCCAGGTCCGAATGGCTTAACATCCGAGTTCTATAAGACCTTTAGGGACTCCTTGGTCCCCCTCTTGACTGGCGTGTTTAATGAGTGTCTTTCCTTGGGTACTCTTCCCGATTCAATGAGGAGGTCAGCCCTGATTATTCTTTCAAAAGGTAAAGACTCGTCCCGTATTGAGAATTGGCATCCCATAGCGCTTCTCAATACGGACCAGAAGGTTCTGGCGAAGGTGTTGTTTAATCAGCTGGTCAAGTTTGCACCCTGGCTCCTTTCGGAGGCACAGCACTGCTCTGTTTCAGGCCACAGCACTTTTAGTGCTGTGCTCGGTGTCCGAGAGGCAGTGGAACAGAGTAGGGCAGGTCACTGGAAGGGGTATCTACTGTCATTAGATCAAGCAAAAGCCTTTGACCGGGATAACCATGAGTACCTCTGGTCTGTCTTTTTAAGGTACGGTCTGCCTGGGAGGTTTGTAAATTGGTTAGAGATCTCGACCAAGGGGCTGAGACTTTCCCAATCATGAACGGTTGGTCAGGGCGCCCTTTTGAGGTGGGTTCTGGGGTCCGTCAGGGCTGTCCTCTAAGCCCACTTTTATACGCGTTCGATCCCTTCCTGAGGAGGGTAGATCGTGGACCGTTGGTGGGAGTCGGGATGGACCAGGCGGGCTCTGGGCCCCCTCTGAGGGTGGTGGCGTACGCTGACGATGTTTCCCTTTTCGTATCCTCGAGAGGGGAGGCGGATTGGGTCATGTCCGAGGTCGTGCATTACTCAGAGGCATCCGGGTCCATGATCAACCGGGAAAAGTGTGAGAGTCTCTGGCTGGGAGGGGGAGATCCTAGTTTTGATCTCCCTGGCACCCTTCCAGAGCCCCAGGCCTCCGCCAAAATTCTAAGCATCGAATTTGGCCCCGGGGACTACCCCCAGCAAATTTGGGAGGGCAGACTCAAGATTGCCACCCAAAAGGTGGACCAGTGGAAGGGTTGGTCTTTAACCCTGAGGGAAAGGGTTAGCTTGGCTAAAGGCTTTCTGCTTCTCTTGTTAATTTACCTGGGCAGTGTGTGTGTCTTGCCAGAACCTCTCTGGACACGGGTTTACAGCCTGTTCTTCCAGCTGTTATGGGGGAATAGGCTCAACCTAATCAAGAGGGAGGTCACGTGCCGTACGAGGAGACTAGGTGGGTTGGGTATGGTCAACCCAGTAGTGTTCTTAGTGAACACCTTTCTTAAAGCCAATATTTCCAACCTCTGGCTGGAGAGGGCTCCTCCGTGTGTATTTTCCTGCAGGGGTTGCTTTTGGCCCTTCTTCCAGGAATGGGAGACAGGAGGGCAAGTGAAGGATCTCCGTACACCTCACGGACATCTCCCGGCTTACGCTACCCCGGTTCTGAAGTTAATCCGCCGGTGGGGTCTGGAAATGAGGGAAATCAGGACCATGTCGAGACAATGCCTTGACAGAAGGGTTCTGTTGACCCATTTCCAGAAGCCCCTGGTCCTCAGGGATTACCCAGGCCGGGATCTGGAGGTGGGGCTCGGGCTTTTAAATTCAAAGCGGATCCCCACAAAGTTTTGGGACTTGTCCTGGCGCTGCTTTCACGGGAGACTGTATGTAAGGGACAACCTGAAGTACAGGAACTCCGATGATCGGGGTTGTCCCCGTGAGGAGTGTGGCGACGTGCTGGAAAGCATGGAGCACTTTCTCCTTCAGTGTCCCTTTAATGCAGAGGTTTACAACAGGGTGGGTGCTTCGATACGTTGGCCGCGGCTGGCGTCCCTTTCCTACGCTGAGTGGGTCTATGGGGCGTTCAGATCCCTGGGTGGCCGAGAGCGGAGCACTTTATTCCTAGTTAGCGTAGTGGTCAGGTTTTACACGTGGAATGCACGGTGTTTAGTTTCGACGCAGCAGAAAGCCCTCCCCCGGGATAAGGTGGTTAGTAACATCTTGGGTGACCTGTGGGAAGGTGCGTTCTTTGGAGTTCGAAAGGTTGGGTGTGATGAGGGCCTCTTGGCTTTGGAGGGGCTTCTCCTTTTGAAAACCCACTCAAGGGAGAGTTGTTTTGTGTGTGAATGGTGGTAGGGATAGCATAAGGTGGTGTGGGTGTTGAGGGAGAGAAGTAGGGGCAGATAAGGTC